>JAJOOR010006770.1:0-52501 GCA_036250505.1 Solanum acaule | reverse complement strand
ACATATATTAGCTTCTGCTCCCGTATCTATCATTGGTGTATAATATCTGTTGTAATATCCCTCTATTATTATCTTTGCAAGTATATATATTTTCATGTCTTTATCATATTAATGTTCTTTTTATTATTACTCTTTTATTTTCATAATTTATTGTCAACTGTTTGTCTTCTAGATTATATGGTTTCACTTGTTCTAGCTATTTTATTCCTAAAGTGATATTTTCAACTTCTTGATATATTTTAAATTTTATTACTATTGGTACTCCTCCAATGATTATTTCTTTTTCCGTAGTTTCTTTGGTATACATTAATGCTTTTGGTAGTTCGGGGCATAGTTGTTCATTAGTTATTATTTCATCTTCCGTCACTAATTCTCTTGTAATATAGTTTTCTTCTTGTCCTGTATTTATTAATATTAAATATTTTCGTTGTTTCATTACTCCCGTTATGTAGTAATATTGTGGTTTTATTTCTTCTTCCATTGATTTTTGTGGAGTTTTATCTATTCTTCTTGAGGTACTCATTTTTTATGATGTTAGAATTTCAATAAAACCCATCAAGAACTCAATTTCTATACTTTCAAGAACATAAATCCGCGGAATTGAATCATGATTGACGAGTGAGTTTACTAACCCAATGCTATGTTATCTCACATACCTCGTAGGGATCAACTCTTGGCGAAATTCACAAGCCTAGCTTCAAGAACGAGACGAATCCTAGTTTTTTCTCCTTTTTTTTCCTCTTCTTTTCTCTTCTCTCAAAACTCTAGCTTAATCTTGTAAAGAGTAAACTGAATCCAATCAGTTGAGAAACCAACTTAATTACCAAAAACGAAATTAATTAATTGGATGGTGAAAAGACCATAATACCCTTCAAAAATCCGGTTTTGACTTTCCTTATATAGACAGCCCAACTTCAAATGGATATATCTCCCTCATACAAACTCGGAATTGAGAAAACTTGGCGGCGTTGTAAACATAATTCAAAGATCTTTCCTACGGTATCTAGTAGAACACCTAACTCATCTTGAGCTTGGAGTTATGGTCATTTGAAGTTTACCCAAAACTCATACTTAGCTTAATTTTGTCAAACTTTCCAAATTTGATTATTTCCAAAAACGATTTCTTTCAAATTCTAGTTCTTTCTAGTTCTTTAAAATAGAGAGGTGTTACAATATCTCCCCCTTTGGAATATTCTTCCTCGAATGAGATTACTCTTAATAGGCTAAGGGCGTAACATCTAACATTCAGCTCAAACACCCAACAAGCAAATCTAACACATTAAGCATATCAATTAAAGAGTACTAAGAAGAGAATTTGTACCTTGGTCTGGAATTTCTCCGGGATCAAAGAGATGTGAATATATCTTATTCATATCTTCCTCAGCTTCCTAAGTAGCTTCCTCAACAAATTGATTTCTCTAAAGAACCTTGACTGATGCTACTTCCTTGGTCCTCAACTTGCGAACCTGACGGTCTCTGAACAGGGATCTCCTCATAAGACAAGATATCCTTGATATCAATATCTTTTGTGGGTATGATAAGTGAAGGATCTCTCATGCACTTCTTCAACATAGAAATATGAAATACCGGATGGACCACTGCTAACTTTTGTGGTAGCTCCAACTCATAAGCTACATTACCAATCCTTTTAGATATTCGATAAGGGCCAATATACCGGAGACTAAGCTTCCCCTTCTTGCCCAATCTCATAACGCCCTTCATGGGTGAAACTTTTAAGTATACCCAATCATCTACTTCAAACTCTAACTCCCTTCTTCTAACATCAGTGTAGGATTTCTGATGACTCTACGTTGTTTTCAACCTCTCTTGAATGACTTTCACTTTCTCCATAGCTTGATGAACTAAGTTTGGTCCAATCAACCCTGCCTCACTGATTAACGTATCGTGGACACTTCATCCAATTCTAAGTGTCAATGATCGCTAGTCAGTAAAATAATCCAACTAAATGAGTTTGGGTCGAATCCCACAGGGAGTGGTACGTGTTTAAGATTCAAGAGTAAAATATGAATATGCTCAAGTCAATCATAGGAATAGACATTAACGAGTAAAAACATAATTCAACTTAGGGATGACACGGATTTCAAATAAGAGGGTTTTGGTTTTAACTATCAGCTACAACAACAACAAATAACATGAATTTAACAATAATGAGATGGGTTCTTGGGATGTGATTGGATTATAGGCAAAGGTAGACAAATGGGTGATTGCAACAGTTAGTAACTATCTGTAAATCAATGACTAAGCTAAACTTTAGTGGGGATAAACTTTCTCTCGAACAATTTACCCCGAATCAAGTTGGTTTCTCTCGAACACCAACAAGCAAGCAAATAAGAGCAGCCTTCGCTTTAGTCCGTTCACTCTCTCGAGCTGAATGTGTGGAAAAGGGTTTAGGATTCACTCTTTCGAGCTGAACCCATGACAACCTAATACCCACAGACCATCAATTCAGTAATCTTGGTTTTAAAACCTCTCTCTTGAGCAAGCCAAAAACAAGAAGGTAGAATTGCATTTGCAACTACAACCCTTTAAATTAAACCACAATTACTGAATAAAATCACTTCTAAACAACATTTAAACTAACAATCAGCAATACACACAAGCTAAATCAACCCATAATCACACCCCAAGATTGAGGTTTTGGCTAGACATCATAAAAAGATAGAAATTGTTACCAAATTGTGTTTCCATCAACTATGTAAGATTAATTTTGCCTTTGCAAAGGTCCAAATTGAAGAATCTCAAAAACCCACTTCCAATTTCTCAAAAATGGAAAACTTCAATTCTTCAAAGCTAAGGAAAAGTTTTGTCTCAATACTCTCAGTTCTCAGTCTCCAAAACTGAAATAATCTATATTATGAAAACTCTCTTTTAACTAAATATTCAAAAATGTATTTATAGTCGCCAAAAATATGCTGCGAAGGGCCATTCGGCACAGTAAGTCGGGATCGCTAATCAGCTCGGCAATCCGCCCTTTGGTGAGTTCCATCACCTTTTTGCTTTGGCCTTCAACATTCTCAAGTTCTGTAACTTTGGGCGATCCAACACCGCATCCCGGAACCACTCGGCGACAAGCCGACTACTCCTTTCTCTCACCAAATTGATTTTCTCCTTCAGGGCTTGGCACGCTGAAACTTTAGGTGAGATAGTGGCCATTCGGCGATTCGCCCAATGGACTGGGCAATCAACATGCCATCATTTCTTCGTTCTTTCAATTGCTTTGTTCCTTTTTGCACATTATTGTCCATGTTTCGTTCTTCAATACATATACCTAGAAATCAAGGATTTTACATCAGTTATTGGCACAAAACAAGCATTTGAGGACACGAAATCTATCCAAATAAAGCCCTAAATGAGTCCAAGTCATGGACTCATCAACACCCCAAACCTAAACTTTTGCTTGTCCTCAAGTTCAACAGTTCAAAAAGGATGTCTCAAACAATGCTACACAAGACTCAATCATGAATGCACATAAAAAGACTCAACTTACTCATGCAAGGATCAATTGTGCACTTAAAGATTCAAGTTGTGACTCACCATTATCAAAGATTCTCAAGTTCACAATACTTGCTTCAAATGCAAGTTCAAGCTCAACAAAGGTACTCAAATGCCCTCACACAAAGAATAATTCCATATTCACACACAATGGTTTAACAATTTAAAGCTTCGGAATCACATACAACACTCACACTAACAAAGATGAATACAATACATGATTTCACCCATAGGTTTGCCCTTATTTTCTAATCAACACTTGTTTCAGCTCACTCAAGATCAAAAAGTTCTTTTCAAGGCTTGTAACGGGGTTGAGTGTAAAGGTATGTTCATTTAGGCTCAGTGGTTGTTATCCACAGGAAATGTGGTATGAACAACATTTCATTTCCTTCTCCTCATCATTCTCATTTATGCTCATAAGTCACCCCATTTTTCACTTTCCATGGACTACCGGACACCCCATTTTCTTTTGCAACTTTATTTCAAAAAAATTCATTCTTTTTCTTTTTCATTTGTTTTTTTTCTTTTTCTCTCTTTTTTTTGTATGAAGGGGTTCCATCTTTCTCAAAACCATGGATAGAGGGGACTTCTTTGCAATTCTTGATTTACCTTCTCTTTTCACCACACCCCCAACTTAGGCTTTTGGCCTAAGTTGGCTATTCGAACAAACCACAAATCATGAGGATTATGGATAATGAATAAAGAAAGGTCACAATTTGCATCAAGTTTCTTCCAAGGAAAAGGGTAAGGCTCAAATGGTGTTCAAGCGAAGATCACACACTCACAAGGTTGGCCACAAAAGAGGTATAATGTCAAATTGCTTCACTCTTTAAAGTTGCCTAAGATCATTTCAAGAGATTGCATCACTTAGTCAACCGGACCAATGGGGCAATTTCTAGGTGTCATCACACATGGTTCATGGTAAGCTCATCACAAAAGGCATTGGCATCACTATCAAACAAGACTCCACACTTTCGCTAGTGTTCATTTGGCCTCATCGTAGCCCCACATTCATTTTTGTTTGATTATGAGCATTATTCAAGTCATTTGTATTGATCAAGACTGATACTCAAATTTGCAAGAGAACAGCCACATTCAAACATAATCAAGAGGTGGCACAATTTTTTTAGAAGGGTCCAAAAATCATTTACAATTAAAACAATGAGCCACAAGCCCAAACATCCACAAAAACAGTATCAAAACACAATACATAGCTCAAAAACCAAATACATGAACAAAACAATAATCACAAAAGGTGGGCCTCACCCCACCATAAAACAAAAGAAATTTGTCCTCAAATGCAAGAAAATATCCAAAAGGCAATTAAAAGGGGACATAGAGGGAGGTAAAGAAAAGTACTGTCTAAACAGTCGCTCCATTTGTCGGGGCATCAGTGCCCAGTGTAACACTCTAAACCTGGGCCTCAGTGCCCGGAGTCACCTCAACAGTGGTAGAGCCACTAGGGGCAGCCAAAGGTGTGTCTGCCAAGGATGTCTGCAAGTTGCATCTACCATGGCCTCCTCAATCTCCGTAAGGCCCTCATAAGAAGCCTCCTCAGCAACCTCAAGCATCTCCTCATCCGTCTCAACCTCAGACTCGGGATCAACTGCCTCCTCAGCTCGAACATTATCTCTGGTGGTAGCCGGAGGTATATCTGGCTCAAATGGCACATCTGGGATATCCACCGTCTTGAAAATCATGGACATGTCGGTGGACTTTAGTTGGTCCACATCTCTCCTCAGCGCAACAATAGCGGCCTTTAAGGTCGTCACCTCATCAGTAGCCCATTGGTCACGCTTGCACATTGCCATCATAGCCACAAGGGCATCAATGGTAGCACTCAAAGGTGTCACAGCATCCGCGAGGGCTGTATGAATCATGCTCGGAATAGAGGCTTCAAGTCTGGCAGCCTGATGATCAGCCGAATGGGCTAGCTGCCCCATCCATAGTAAAGCAGGCTGGGAGGCACCAACAGTAGCAGTACCAGATCTAGGAGGCAATGGAGCAGCAGAGAACTAGGAGTATTAGAAGGAACAACATTGGATGTACCTAAAGGCCCGAAGGCCGGAGTAGGAAATGCTACCTCTGCAGGTAGTGCCTAAGGATCAACAACCGGGGATGTGTCCACCGGGGTTGCCTTCTTCTTCTCCACCTCATCTTTCAAGTACTCTGCCTTAATCCTCCAGATGTCGGTAGAAGATGTGGGAATCACTTCCACATCCTTCTTCTCATCTCTAGGAACCTGAGCTTGCTTGCATAGCTCGGTGATCAACATCGGAAAGAGAAGGGAAGTTTGGCGCTGCTTGGCCCTCATGACCATCTCTTGTGCCATAATCATCCCTAGGTTCAGCCTGGTCCCATCAATAATGCAACCCAAACAGGCAACCTTGGCGTGGCGGAGAATTGACTCGTTCTGGGATGGCATAATAGTGCTGCTGATGAAGCCAAACAAGTACCTTGCTATTATGTTTAGGTTCTTCTTCTTAATGGGTGCTCCAAGTTCAAGCCATTTAGGAGTACTGTCTGATATCAGTGGGTCCAACCACTTCTTCATGTTTTCCAGTGTCTTTGTCCTTCCGGCCTCTGACAACCACATAGTCCACCAGCTTGAATTTGGCTGCCGACTTCTTCCCTTGTGGTACCAAGACATTGTAGGCACTGTAGAATTTTCTGACCCAATTTTGAATGTACAGGCCATGGGGTTTAGTAAATAGCTGAAATTTGTAGGCCCTTAGACAGCTTATGATCTCTGGGTACCTATCGATGACACCATCAGTCGATAGTCGTTTTTCCTCTATAATGATCCTCAGCCCCTCAGTCTTCAATCTGTTCATAGACTGTGAGAGAGGACACTACACTAGTAGTGCTAGGAGCACAGCCTGTGCTAGAGCAGGAGTAGGAGCAGGAGTAGGAGTAAGAGTAGTGGTGGCCTGGGGAGTCCTGATCCTAGACGGATCATTCATCCTCTTGGATCGCAGCTCTGCCTTCTGTGCTACTATTGAATCATCATCCTCAGGCTCAGAATTAGTAGCCCGAGGATCTTGGTGCTCACCCTCACTCTCAGAAATGGTGAGGTGAGTGGCATAGATACCATCGTTGTTAGAGCTGGCCTCCTGTAACGCATGTGTCTTTCCTTTTCCTTTTCCTTTCCCCACCTGTTGTGGGAAGTTTAGTAGCCTTCATTGTGGATGCAACTGCATCCTCGTTGATTTTTATTCCCTTGGCTTTCTTGCGAGGCGACATGTCTCTACCAGCTACTTTAGGTCTAGCCATATCTGCAAACACATTGTAGAAAGTTACAAACAGTTCAAGTAAATGTGCAGAAAAATAATTGCAGAAAAACTCGCCGAATCGATCGGCGAGTCACCGAATTACTTTGGCGAGCCATATCAAGCTCGCTGAAAGGATTGACTCAAAAAATTCTTAGACAAATGGCATGTTGGCAATGGGAATGGTCTTTCGATGAATCGCCGCAAGCGTTTGGAGAGCAAGGAATAGCCCGCCAAAAGTTATAGTGCATTTTAGGGGTTAGAGGTGCAGAAACGGGCGATCAAGGAAGACCTTCGGCGCGTCGCCGAGTGCAATCGGCAAACTCAGGCTTCTCTTCGAAAGTTACAGAATGTATCTCAAGATTAAGCATGAAATTAAAGGCAATTAGGGGGAATTTGGCGAACCGCCAAGTGGTTCGGCGAGCTCGATCTAGCTCGCCAAACGACCCAATGTGCCTACTTTCAACCCCAACTTCCAAATTCAATCCCGCAGCCCCCAAAAACAAAATCAAAATATGCACTATTTCAATAAAACTAAGACCCATTACACCCTGCCCCCAGGATACTCAGACTTCTCTCGGTTTGGCTAAATTTGCTCATTTGACAACTTTTTCCCTTAAGAATGACGCAACCACTCCATCATTGGACAGATTATGTCATTTGGCACAAATGTGGGTTACTTTGACTTCACCTAACTAGACCTAATAACATTTAAGCAACACCCAACAGTTTTAATCACTTTTAAGCACGAAAAATTTGGGAATTTAACATTATAGGCATGATATTCGAATTAAAATAGGCATTCAAGCACACAAGCATAAAACAAAGATCTCAGAGAGACCCAACACACATCACTAAGATAAAAATCACTTGCAAATGAGTAAAAATCACTAACTATTAATTTGGGGTTCGAAAAACCAACCTTAGAAGCTGAATACGGGAAGTTGTATAGCTAGGCGGCAAAGAATCCAACTCCGAACACACAGATGACAACTAATACAAGATAGAAGATGCAAAAATATGGAAAATATTGTGCGGGTGTAATTTTGGGAAGTGCAAAAGTGATGGAAAATGAAAGAGTTTGAAAGTTTAAACCTTTGGCCTTTAAAACCCATCTAGTTCTCGCCAATTCGGCGACATAAGTTTTTCTCGCTGACCCACTCAGTGACACGCCAAGTGGGCACTTACCTCGCTGAGTTTTACAGGACCTCCAGTTAATGTGGGGGTCCAAACGGCGGACAAGATCGTTATCGCCGACCTAGTCGACGTATCGCCAATCTGCTCCTCGGCTCGCCAAGTTTTACAGACTCAAACCCTAGAATTCCTTGAGTCCAATGGCGGTCCAAGTCGGGCTCGCTGACCTCTTCGGTGAGTTGCCGACCGGACTTTTTGCTCGCCAATTTGCACTATTCAAACACATTCCACACTTTAACCTACACAATCAACACACAATTATTTCACAGTAAAAAAAGAAAGCAAATAAAACCTTGGGTTGCCTCTCAAGAAGCGCCTTAGTTAACGTCGTGGCATGACTTCCCCACTCAATCTTGGCTTGTGGGGTAGAGATGAGACAACACATGACCCATTTGGGTCTCCAGCAGCTGAATAGACATGGAATGGGAAGTAGTCTGATTTAGCAGTGAGACATTCTCTTTTATCTCATTCAACACTTTATCGTGTTCTTCGACTTTGTGAAGAATGAGTGAGAGTATCTTTTCTATTTGTCCACCCTCGTACATCTTGGACTTTACACGCTCATAAGGGGAATGTACCTGTTTTTCTTTTTGTCTGGTGCTTCCAATTCCATGATCTTTTTGGCCACTAGATCCAGCTGAGTCAACAGTGTGGCGAAGACATGGTCCTTCTCAGTCTCTTTGTTTGTCTTGGCCATTTGATCAAGGAGTTGGGCTGCTATTGCAAATGGTACTCGTTTGAGACCACCAGAAGAAATTTGGTCAGCGACTGCCCTGTTCTCCGGACCAAGACCTCTAAAGAAGCAGTCCAGTAGCATGTTATCTGAGATTCCATGAGTTGGAATTGCAGCAATAGTGAGTTAAATCTCAACCATAACTCATGGATTGACTCACCCTCCAATTGCCTGAAACTTAGGATGTTATTCCTAAGAATCATCATTCTCAAAGGAGAGTGGTCCATTTGGTCACCGTTGCTACAAGACATGCTCCTTTATTCTACTCTAAACAAGCAACACGAAAACCAAAACTGAAAGTAAGTAGATTCAACTATGACTAACAAGAACAAAATTCAACTTAACCTAAGAATCTTAACCAACACCACTCCCCGGCAGCAGCGCCATTTTGATTAATGTATCAGGGACACTTCATCCAATTCTAAGTGTCAATGAACTCTAGTCAGTATAATGACCCAACTAAATGAGTTGGGGTCGAATCCCACAAGGAGTGGTACGTGTTTAAGATTCAAGAGTAAAGTATGAATATGCTCAAGTCAATCATAGGAATAGACATTTACGAGTAAAAACATAATTCAAATTAGGGGTGACACGGATGTCAAATAAGGGGTTTTTGGTTTTAACTATCAGCTACAACAACAGCAAATAACACAAATTTAACAATAATGAGACGAGTTCTTGGGATGTGATTGGATTATAGTCAAAGGTAGACAAATGGGTGATTGCAACTATTAGTAATTAGTTGTAAATCAATGACTAAGCTAGACTTTAGTGGGGATAAACTTTCTCTCAAACAATTTACCCTAAATCAAGTTGGTTTCTCTCGAACACCAACAAGCAAGCAAATAAGAGTAGCCTTCACTTTAGTCCATTCACTCTCTCGAGCTGAATGTGTAGAAAAGGGTTTAGGATTCACTCTCTCGAGCTAAACCCATGACAACCTAATACCCACAGACAATCAATTCAGTAATCTTGGTTTTCAAACCTCTCTCTCGAGCAAGCCAAAAAAACAAAGGTAAAATTGCATTTGCAACAACAACCCTTACTTCTAAACAACATTTAAACTAACAATCAGCAATACCCACAAGCTAAATTAACCCATAATCACATAATCACACCCCAAGAATTGGGGTTTTAGCTAGATATCATAAAAAGATAAAATCGTTACCAAATTGTGTTTCCACCAACTGGGAAGATTAATTTCGTCTTTACAAAGGTCCAAATTGAAGAATCTCAAAGACCCACTTCCAATTTCTCAAAAATAGAAAACTTCAATCCTTCAAAGCTAAGGAAAAGTTTTGTCTCAATACTCTAAATTCGCAATCTCCAAAACTGAAAAAATCTATATTATGAAATCTCTCTTTAAACTAAATATTCAAAATTGTATTTATAGTCCCCAAAAATATGATGCGAAGGGCCATTCGGTGTAGTATGTCAGGATCGCCGATCAGCTCAACGATCCTCCCTTTGGTCAGTTCCATCGCCTTTTTGCGTTGGCTTTCAGCATACTCAAGTTCTATAAATTTTGGTGATCCAACACTACATCGCAGAACTACTCGGCGACACGCCGACTGTTCCTTTCTCTTGCCAAATTGATTTTCTCCTTCAGGGCTTCGCACGCTGAAACTTTAGGCAAGATAGTGGCCATTCGGCGATTCCCCCAATGGACTCGGCGATCACCAAGCCTTTATTTCTTTGTTCTTTCAGCTGCCTTGTTCCTTTTTGCACATTAGTGTCCATGCTTCGTTCTTTAATCCATATACCTGGAACTCAAAAATTTACATCAGTTATTGGCACAAAAGAAGCATTTGAGGACACAAAATTTATCCAAATAAAGCCCTAGATGAGTCCAAATCGTAGACTCATCACTCACCAATTTCAAACCATCCAACAGGAGATAGGCATATTCTCCCATAAAGAGCTTCATGCGAAGCCATCTGGATGCTAGAGTGGTAACTATTGTTATAAGCAAACTCAATGAGAGGTAGTTGATCATCTTAATTACCTTTGAAATCAATCACACATGCCCTAAAAATATCTTCTAGAGTCTGAATAGTGCACTCTGCTTGACCATCTGTCTGAGGATGAAAAGCAGTACTCAAGTTCACCTTCGAACCTAAACCTTTCTGGAATGATTTCCAAAACTGTGCAGTAAACTGGGCACCTCTATCTGAAATAATCGAAACTGGACCTCCATGAAGTCTAACAACCTCTTGAAGAAACAACATGGCATAATCCTCTACTAAATGGGTAGTCTTTACCGGCAAAAAGTGGATTGATTTTGTCATTCTATCAACAATCACCCAAATAGAATCATGTTGTCTGCGAGATCGTGGCAACCCAGTAATGAAGTCCATATTAATCATCTCCCACTTCTACCATGGAATCTCTATATTCTGAGCAATACCACTAGGCCTTTGATGCTCTAGTTTAACGTGTTGTCAATTCGAACACTTAGTAACAAACTCTGCAACGCCCTTCTTCATACTACTCCATCAATAAACCTCTCTCAAATCACGATACATCTTTGTGGAACCCGGATGGATAGAATATATGGAGCTATGAGCTTCCTCCATGATCCTCTCTTGGAGTTCATCCACCCTTGGTATACACAACCTACCTTGATACCTCAATACGTCATCTCCCCCTTGTTTGAAAGCCATTACTTTTTTCTTATGAACATTTTCCTTCAATTCAAGCAAAATAGGATCTTGGTCTTGTTTCTCTTTCACTTCTAATACTAATGATGATTCAGCCCCATTCATCACCACTACTCCTCTTTCTGTGGAATCCATTAGGCGAACTCCCAATCGTGCAAGTCTATGCACATCTTTTACTAGTTCTTTCTTCTCTCCGTCAACATGGGAAGTACTACCCATAGACAACCTGCTCAAGTCAGCAGCAACAACATTAGCCTTACTTGGGTGATAGAGAATACTCATGTCATAATCCTTGAGTAATTCTAACCACCTCATCTGTCTGAGATTAAGCTCTTTCTGACTAAACACATACTGAAGACTCTTGTGATCAGTGAATACATCTACATGAACACCATACAAATAATCATGCCATATTTTCAAAGCAAATACTATGGCAGCCAACTCTGAGTCATGGGTTGGGTAGTTCTTCTCGTGAACTTTCAACTGTCTGGAGGCATAAGCTATAACTTTGTCATTCTACATTAACACACAACCCAAAAACACTATGGACGCATCACAATATACAACGAAGCCTTCTATACCTTCTGGTAAGGTTAATATTGGGGTAGTAGTCAACCTATTTTTCAATTCCTGAAAGTTTTTCTCACAAGCTTCAAACCATTGAAACTTCATTGTTTTATGAGTTAACTTGGTCAAAGGGGATAAAATAGATGAGAACCTCTCTACGAACCTTCTATAATATCCAGCCAACCCCAAGAAACTCCTAATATTAGTTGGAGATGTGGGTCAAGGCCAATTCTACACTGCCTCTATTTTCTGCGTATCCACTCTAATTCCATCACCGGAAACAATGTGGCCTAAGAATGCCATAGACTCAAGCCAAAAATCGCATATAGAGAACTTAGCATACAACTCTCTATCCTTTAGAGTTTGAAGAACTATTATGAGATGGCTAGCATGATCTTCCTCATTCCTCAAATAGATTAAATGTCATCAATGAATGCGCTAACAAACATATTCAAATAGGTCTTGAATACTCTATTCATAAGGTCCATGAACGCTGTAGGCGCATTGGTTAAACTGAACGACGTGACCAAAATCTCATAACGACCATAACGGTTCCTGAAATCTATCTTTCGAATATCATATTCCCTTACACTCAACTGATGGTAGCCTGATCTGAGGTCTATCTTAGAGAAACAGGTGGCACCCTGAAGTTGATTGAAAAGATCATCAATTCTCGGAAGAGGATATGTATTCTTGATGGTAACCTTGTTCAACTGATGGTAATCTATACACATTCTAAGAGAACTATCATTCTTCCTCACAAATAAGACTGGAGCGCCCCAAGGTGAGACACTTGGTCAAATAAAACGCTTCTCGAGGAGATCTTTCAATTGCTCTTTTAAATCTTTCAACTCTGCTGGTGTCATTCTATATGGAAAAATAGATATTGGACGGGATGAATATCTATACCGAAGTCTATTTCTCTCTCAGGAGGGACTCCGGGTAGATCATCTAGAAAGACTTCTAGAAACTCACTCGCAACTGGAACTGACTCAATAAGAGGTATCGCAACACTAGAATCATTAACTCTGACTAAGTGATAGACACACCCCTTGGAAACTAACTTTCTCACCTTAAGGTATGAAATGAAACGACTCTTAGGCACTGTTGAACTACTCCACTCAAAGACTGGCTCATTAGGAATTTGGAACCTAACAACTTGAGTTCTACAATCAATTGAGGCATAACAGGCATGAAGCCAGTCCATACCCAAAATACCATCGAAATCAACCATGTCTAACTCAACTAAATCAGTCATGGTGCTCTTGTGATTGATGGAAATAGTAAAATCACGATAGACTCGCTCAGCTAGAATAGACTCCCCAATTGGTGTAGAAACACAAAAAGGCTCACAAAGTTTCTCAGGAAGAACATCAAAATTCATTGCAACATAAGGGGTCAAAAAAGATAAACTTGTTCCTGGGTCTAGCAAAGCATAAACATCAAGAGTAAAGACTTTGATCATACCAGTGACAACATCTGGAGAATTCTCTTACTCTTGATAACTAATGATCACATATAGGCGGTTTACTCCTCCGCCAGTACCTGAAATAGCTCCTCTAGGTGCAGCCCTGTCTGGTGGAGCAACTGAAGAAGATTGGGCTCTATTGACCCTATTTCCATTTCCCTGCCTGGTCTTCGGACACTCTTTCATGAAGTGACCCTCTTGAACGCACTTGAAACATCTTGTAGAGCCATCATGACAAGCACCTGGGTGGTTCCTACCACACTTAGCACATGTAGGATCCTAGTTACCACCTTGTGCCACACTACCTTGAGATTAAGCAGGTCTAGCTCTGAAGTTCTGCGAATTCTAACTATTATACTCACATTTGTTCCTTGGTGCAGGTGTACTAGCAGATGATGGAGTAGGCTCCTTGTGCTTATGATGAAAGGAAGAACGGTTCCATTTCTGCTTTGGTACCCGAACTTATTCCCTGTCTTAGCCTTTTTGTTTCTGAATTCCTCCATATCCCTCAACTTCTCTACCTCAACATGTTGCACATAAACCATCAACCTTGCTATATCCATGTCCCTTATTAGCATAGTTGCCTTGCCCTCTTTGCTTGATAGATGAGAAAACCCAGCAACAAAATGACTCATCCTACTCCTCATATCAGCAACCATTTCGAGAGCATATCGTGAAAGTTGGGTGAACTTCAAGCTGTACTCATGAACACTTAGTGAATCCTGCTTAAGAGTAAGGAATTCTCGTACCTTGGCTTCTCTCAGTTCACGGGGAAAGAAACGCCCCAAAAAAGCCGCCTCAAACATAGCCCAACTCAAAATTGGTGCACCCTCAGCTCTACCCTTTTTCCACTGGTCAAACCAAGTCCTAGAAATACTCTTCAGTTGATATGCAGTTAGTTCCACTCGCTCAGCATCAACAACGTGTATAACCTCAAACACCTTATGCAGTTCCTCAACAAAGCTTTCCGGATCCTCAGTAGTGCTTGAACCAGTGAAGTTCGGAGGATTCATCCTCAAGAACTCACAGATCCTCGAAGTATCATTTCCTTCCTATCGGTTCTCCCTCTGCCCAGCGTGGTTGGTCACATCTTGACTTAACATTCTGATCGCTTCCTTGAACTCAGTATTGGTGACTTCCCCTTGGGGCTGCACTTCAGGTGCATTAGGCACCCCTTATTTCTCTACACTCACAAAGATGAACACAATACATGCTTTCACCCATAGGTTTGCCCGTATTTTCCAATCAACATTTGTTTCAGCTCACTCAAGATCAAAAAGGACTTTTCAAGACTTGTAATGGGGCTGAGTGCAAAGGTATGGTCATTTAGGCTTAGTTACTTTCATCCTCATGAAATGTGGTGCTCATAACACTTGCTTTCATTTTCCTTCATCATTATCTTTAGTGCTCATAAGTCATCCTATTATTCACTTTCCATGGATTGTTTGGGAACCCCATTTCCTTTTTCAGCTTTATTCCACAACTTTTCTTTTTTATTTTTTTTTCTTTTTCTTTTCTGTCTTCTCTTCTTTTTTTTATATGGAGGGGTTCCATTTTCCTCAAATCCATGGGTAGGAAGGACTTTCTTGCACTTTTTGACTTGCTTTTTTCTTTTCACCACACCACCAACTTAGGCTTTTGGCCTAAGTTGGCTATTCAACTAACCACAACTTCATGAGGTTTATGGGTGATGGATTAAGAAACGTCTAGTTTTCATCAAGTTTCTCCCAAAGAAAGGTAAGACTGAAGGGGTGTTCAAACGAGGTTCACACACTCACAAGGTAGCCACAAAAGAGGTATATGTCAAATTGGCTCACATTCTTAGAAGATGCCTAAGATCATATCAAGAGATAACATCACTTAGTTGACCGGACCAATGGGGCAAATTATAGGATCTATCATGCATGGTTCAAAGTGAGCTCATCATACTAGGCATTGACACTACAGTCAAACAAGACTCCACACTTTCGCTAGTGTGCAATGATCATCACAAGAGACTTGATTTAATAAATGGCTAATCACAACGAGATGCAAAGAGTTCGCATATTGTCTATGCACCTTCATTTGGCCTTGTCGTAGCTGCGCATTCATGTTCGTTCGATTGAGAGCACTATTTAAGTCATCGGTATTGATTGGAAGCGAGACTTAAATTTTGCAAAAGAATATCCATATTAAAGAGCATATAACGGGTGGGGAAAATGTGCAAAATATTTTTAAAAAAAATGGAAGGGTCAAAATCATTTTTCATTTTGCAATTTAAAATAAAAGGAGTCGTAAGCTCAAACATCCATAGAAACAATATTTAACACAATAATAGCTCAAAGCCCAAATACATAAGCAAAAACATGAGTCACAAACAAAAGGTGGGCCTCACCCCACCACAAATAAAAGCAATTTGTCCTCAAATGCAAATGACAGAATATCCAGAATTTAGAATAAAGAAAGACAGAGAATGAGGTAAAGAAGGGATCCTGTCTAAGCAATCGCTCCATCTATGCCCAAAGTGTTGTCATTCTGCTTCTGGTTCTCTTTTTCTTTTCGCTCTACTTCAGCTTCTGCAGCGATATTTGCCTCGATTATATTGTCCAACTCGTGATCTGCCACAAAGGCATGTATCACATTGCTGAACCCTCGACCCCACGAAGGGACATTAGGGTCGATGGGCATCCTCCTCCTTGAACTGGCTGTCTTGTTGTCGCTCCTTTTATTTCTCGAGCCCATGAAGGGATATTAGGGTCGATGGGCATCCTCCTCCTCGAACTGGCTGTCTTGTTGTCGCTCCTTTCAGTTCTTCTGAAATGTTGTGCTCTTATGTGTCTGGGTGGCATGTTTCTTCCTGCAACTTTTGGTTTGAACATGTCTACAAAGTCTTGAGATAATGTTAGAACAAATTTGACAACCAAAACAAAGCCTTTCAGCTGCAGAAAGACTAGATAGTCCATTCGGCGTGCCGCTGAATACATTCGGTGAGCCACAAACAATCCGCCAAAGGTCACAGTGCGGAAGGAGTTAGGGGTGCAGACAAAGGGCGGATAAGAAGACTTTCAGCGAATCGTCGAGTGCTCTTGGCGAACTCATACTTCTCACCGAAAGTTACAAATGCCACAACAAATAAGCATGATAGTAAGAGCGAGATGGGGTAATTAGGCGAACCGCGAAATAGTTCGGCGAGCTCATCACAGCTAGCCGAATGACCCAACGTGCCTACTTTTGGCTGAATTTCTCAAAATCATCCCCGCAACCCCCGAAAACAAAATCAATGCATAGACCAGCAAATTAAGGTAGGACCCATAACACCCAAACACAACCCCTCGAATTTTAATCCAGTTTAAGGAATGCAATTACGGGGATTCAACAGTCACAACTACCGGAGTAGGGATATCAAACTAATTCATGCATGTAAACAATCTAGTCCTCTCAGGGAGGAGTAGAACACTTCAACCAGATCATGCTATTGCAAATGAGCATAGTTTATGATAAATTAAACTTGGGGCATAGAGAACTAACCTTTTGTGTCACTAAGGATAGGATTGAAATGCTAAGTGGCAATGTAATCCAAATCCGAGCACAATTCAACAACTAAAAAGCTCTAAAAGTGCAAGAATATATAGACTAGAGTGCAGGTGTGAATTTGGACAGATAAAAAGTGAGGGAAAGTGAATGAAGTTGAAACTTTTAAACCTTTGGCTTGCAAAAGCCATCCAATTTTCGCCCACTCGACGACATTAGTCAAGCTCGCCTACTCACTCGGCGGAACGCCGACTGTTTAGTTACTTCGCCAAAATTACAAAACCTCTGGTTTTTGGGGGGTCCAAACTGCAGTTTCCATTGTGATCGCCGACATGGTCAGCGAATCCCCGATAATTTCCAAAGCTCACCAAGTTTTACAAACTCCAATATTGGCGGTGTCTTGAGTCAAACGGCGGATAAGGTCGGATTCGCCAACCCCTATGGTGAGTCGCAGTCTGGATCTATTGCTTGACATCCTTCATTTTTTCGAACACTTCTCATACTTTAACATGTACAAACAATGCACCATTATTTTACCAAGAAATAAAGAAAAGCAATTAAAGGGGTTTTGGGTTGCCTCTCAAACAACGCCTTAGTTAACGTCGTGGCACGACTCAAGTCCACCTTCCTACCTCGCTCTTGGGGTTAGCCTTAGTATCACTAGGCAAACCCCCTTGCTGTCTCGAATTTAGGTGAGACGAGATATGACCCATCTGGGTCTCCAACTACTTGATTGAAATAGAATGGGAGGTGACGGTCTGGCTAAGGGTAGACTTCTTTCATGCCTTTTAGCATTTTTTCTGACCCTCTTGCATATCCTCAGACCTACCACCTTCTAAATCCTTGGGCTTCTGGCGCTCATGGCGAGGCATATCTATCCTTCTCCCCATCTTTCCAGTTTGGATTTTGGTCCCTCCATTCACGATCTCTATCCTTCCATCCTTCGTCTCTAGCCCAGCCTTGGTTACCACCCTGCCTTGGGTAGTTTGAACGATATCCCCCGCCTTGATTTGCTAGAAAATTTACCTCTTCATTATATAGGGATTCAAATTTCATCTCTTCAGGATTTGTACACCCGACCCCTACAACGTTGACACTACGGGCACCAGCCCCCATGTCATTTTAGGATAGAATGTCAAGCTGTGTCATGATTTTGGCCATGTTTTGGTCTATTTCATTGTCTTTTTCAATATGCTCCTTAGATAGTTTGAATGTGAGAGGGGATACTTAGTCCTCGCGAATGTACCACGTTCTGTTAATGGTTGTCATGCCATCTAAAAGTTGGGCTGCTACTACATATGGCTGCTGCATTAAGCCTCCAGGCGAGAGTTGGTCAACAACACCTTTGTTTACCGAATCCAAACTCTGGTAAGAGTATTGAAGTAGCACGTTGTTCGGCAAACCATGGGTTGGGTATTACAACACCAACTATTTTAATCTTAGCCATGTTTCGTGCAGAGGCTCTCCTTCTAGACGTTTAAAGCTCTGGATGCTATCCCACAGTGACATCGTCTTCGAGGGATGGAAAAATTGCACTTGAAATGCGGTTACCAACTCCTCCCAAAAAGTGATGGATTCATGTGGTAGCTCGGCTAACCATTTGGACGCCACTCCCATCAACGAAAAAGGGAATAACCTCAACCGGACCGACTCCTGAGAGATGGTTTTGAATGAAAATGGTCCGCACACATCTACAAAGTTTTGAAGTTGCTCGTGAAGATCTTATGAGCCAGTCCGCTGAAAAGTCCCTTTAGTTGCAACAGTTGCAACATGGTGCTTGTTATGTGAAACACTGCATTTCCCTCAGCTAGGGGTAAACGGATGGCTCCAACAACTCCCATGAGATGTAGGCCATTGATGTTAGTCTCTTGGACATTGTTAAGATTTCCGATGTCATCTTGGTGGCCTACCTGGCTACCATTGTTACCATTAACACTCATGCTTTCTGAAATATTAACACAGCAAACAAAACAAAACTGAAAATTAGGTAAGTAGACTACAACTAAGAAGAACAAAAATTCTACTAACTAAAAATTCTGAAATAACACCACTCCCCTGCAGCGGCGCCATTTTGATGTTTGCGTAATCAAGAACACAACTTCCGATGCAAGTGTCTACGATATTGCAATAGTATAATAACCCAACCAAGGGTTGGGATCATTCCCAAGGGAGTGGTTTTGAGAATTAATAGAGAAATAAATTTTAGTTCTAACTAATCGTAGCTAAAGGCAGCAACGATTAAAAATATTGTAAATTAAAGTAGGACACGAGAGTGTCAATTAACAATGGAGGGGGTTTTGTCACTAGTAGGTAAAAACAACAAAATAAACAAGGTTTTCTAAGTAATGAGAGTGGATCCTTGGGATGTGACAGGAATACGGGTTATGCTAGATTATTGGGTACATGCTTTCAATAGAAGATTCATAGAGTAATTGTGACTAGGCTAAGCTTTAATGGGGATAAGCTCTCTCTCGAGCAACTTACCCCGTTTCAAATGTGTTCCTCTCGGACACCCACTTGCCACATGAAGACCAGCCTACGCCTTAACCCACTCACTCTCTCAAGCTGAGTGTGTGGACATGGGACTAGGGTTCACTCTCTCGAGCTGAACCTCATGTTGACCCACTCATACTGGACATCAATCTAGTGGTCTTAGTTTTACGACCTCTATATTGAGTAAGCCGAAAACACATAAATAAACTTGTATTTGCAACTACAAATTCATTAAATTCATCCACAACCACTAAACGAAATCACATTTAAACTACGAATAGACTATCAGCAAGCAAGACCCAACAATTATCTTAACCCATATTCGCTAAATCACACCCGAAGAATTGGGGTTTTTAGCTACACATCAAGAGATAGAAATTTATACTTAAATTAGATTGCATTCAAATGGGTATGAAGATTTAAGTCTTGGCCAAGAATGAATAATCCAAGAGACACAAGTCCAAATCCTTGGAGATGAAACCCTCTTCTTCTTCAAGTTTTCAAAACCCTCTTAAACTTAGAGCAAAAATATCAAAAAGTACTGTTCTATATGAAAATTATAATAATTGTTCTATATTAAAAATCTTATACTAAGCTACAACTCTCAACGATATTTATAGTTTCAAAGAAATCTGTACTGCAGCAGACCATTCGGCGTTGTTAGTCGGAATTGCCGATCGACTCAGTGATTCACCCTTTGGTGTAGTTCGTCGCCGTCTTGCACCATCCTTCAGCATCGTCGTGCTCTGGGTCATTAGGCGACATGGTACTGCTTCACAGAACTTCTCGGCAATGCACCGACTGCTCCTTTTTTCTGCTGACTTGATCCCTTCCTTCAGGGCTCAGCACACTGGAACAAAAGGCGAAGTAAGACCCTTCGGCGACTCGCCAAGTAGACTCGGCGATCTTCAGGCCTTTATTTTATTCGTTCTTTTTAATCTTCTCATTCCTTTTTGCGACGTAGTGTCCCTGTTTTCCATCACACTTCAAATACCTGAAACTTAAGTGTTTTCATCAGATATTTCAGATAAAATAAGCTTTTGAGGAAACATTATCCATTAAAATATATCCCTAAATGAGTCCAATTTATGGACTCATCAACACCCCAACTTAAACTTTTGTTTGTCCTCAAGCAAACTCAAGTTTACCAGTTCAAAAAGGGTGTCTCGAATAGTGTTACACAAGACTCAATCAAGAATGCACAAAACAAGACTCAATTTACTTATGCAAAGATCAAATGTGCACTCAAAGGTTCAAGTTGTGACTCACCAATATCAACGAATCTCTTGCTCACAATACTTGCTTCAAATGCAAGTTCAAGCTTAACTATAGTGTTCAAATGCCCTCACACAAAGAATGATTCCATAATCACACAATATTTCACAGTTTAAAGCATTGAAATCAGATGCAATGTTCACACTCACAAAGATGAACACAATGCATGCTTTCACCCATAGGTTTGCCCGTATTTTCTAATCAACATTTGTTTCAGCTCACTCAAGATCAAAAAGGTCTTTTCAAGACTTGCAATGGGGCTGAGTGCAAATGTATGGTCATTTAGGCTTAGTTACTTTCATCCTCGTGAAATGTGGTGCTCACAACACTTCCTTTACTTTTCAGTCATCATTATCTTTAGTGCTCATAAGTCATCCTATTATTCACTTTCCAGGATTGCTTGGGAACCCCGTTTCCTTTTTCAACTTTATTCCACAACTTTTCTTTTTAATTCTTTTTCTTTTTCTTTTATGTCTTCTCTTTTTTGTTTTATATGGAGGGGTTCAATTTTCCTCAAAACCATGGGTAGGAGGGACTTTCTTGTACTTCTTGACTTGCCTTTTTCTTTTCACCACACCACCAACTTAAGCTTTTGGCCTAAGCTGGCTATTCAACTAACCACAACTTCATGAGGTTTATGGGTGATGTATTAAGAAAGGTCTAGTTTTCATCAAGTTTCTCCCAAAGAAAGGTAACGCTCAAGGGGTGTTCAAAAGAGGTTCACACACTCACAAGGTAGGCCACAAAAGAGGTATATGTCAAATTGGCTCACATTCTTAGAAGTTACCTAATATCATATCAAGAGATAACATCACTTAGTTGACCGGACCAAAGGGGCAAATTCTAGGATCTATCATACATGGTTCAAAGTAAGCTTATCACACTAGGCATTGACACTACAGTCAAACAAGACTACACACTTTCGCTAGTGTGCAATGATCATCACAAGAGACTTGATTTGATAAATGGCTAATCACAACGAGATGCAAAGAATTCACATATTGTATATGCAACTTCATTTGGCATCGTCGTAGCCGCGCATTCATGTTCGTTCGATTGAGAGCACTATTTAATTCATCGGTATTGATTGGAAGCGAGACTTAAATTTTGCAAAAGAATAGCCATATTAAAGAGCATATAACGGGTGGGGAAAGTGTGCAAAATATTCAAAAAAAATTGGAAGGGTCAAATCATTTTTCGTTTTGCAATTTAAAATAAAAGGAGTCGTAAGCTCAAACATCCATAGAAACAGTATTTAACACAATAATAGCTCAAAGCCCAAATACATAAGCAAAAACATGAGTCACAAACAAAAGGTGGGCCTCACCCCACCACAAATAAAAGCAATTTGTCCTCAAATGCAAATGACAGAATATCCAGAATGTAGAATAAAGAAAGACAAAGAATGAGGTAAAGAAGGGATCCTATCTAAGAAATCGCTCCATCTGTGCCCAAAGTGTTGTCATTCTGCTTTTGGTTCTCTTTTTCTTTTCGCTCTACTTCAGCTTCTGCAGCGATATTTGCCTCGATTATATTGTCCAACTCGTGATCTGCCACAAAGGCATGTATCACATTACTGAACCCTCGAGCCCACGAAGGGACATTAGGGTCGATGGGCATCCTCCTCCTTGAACTGGCTGTCTTGTTGTCGCTCCTTTTAGTTCGTCTAAACTGTTGTGCTCTTATGTGTCTGGGTGGCATGTTTCTTCCTGCAACTTTTGGTCTGGCCATGTCTGCAGAGTCTTGAGATAATGTTAGAACAAATTTGACAATCAAAACAAAGACTTTCAGCAGCAGAAAGACTAGATAGTCCATTCGGCGTGCCGCTGAATACATTCGGTGAGCCACAGACAATCCGCCGAATGTCACAGTGCGAAAGGAGTTAGGCGTGCAGACAAATGGCGGATAAGACGAATTTTGGCAAATCACCGAGTGCTCTTTGTGATCTCACACTTCTCATCGAAAGTTACAGATGCCAAACAAATATGCATGATAATAAGGGTGAGATAGGGTAATTAGGCGAACCGCGAAATAGTTTCGTGAGCTCGTCATAGCTCGCCGAATGACCCAACGTGCCTACTTTTGGCCCAACTTCTCAAAATCATCCCCGCAACCCCCGAAAACAAAATCAATGCATAAACCAACATATTAAGGTAGGACCCATAACGCCCAAACACAACCCCTCAAATTTTAATCCAGTTTAAGGCATGAAATTATGGGGATTCAACAGCCACACCTACCCGAGCAGGGATATCAAACTAATTCATGCATGTAAACATCCTAGTCCTCTCAAAGAGGAGTAGAACACTTCAACCAGATCATGCTATTGCAAATGAGCATAGTTTATGATAAATTAAACTTGGGGAATAGAGAACTAACCTTCTGTGTCGCTAAGGATAGGATTGAAATGCTAAGTGGCAATGTAATCCAAATCCGAGCACAATTCAACAACTAAAAAGCTCTAAAAGTGCAGGAAATATATAAACTAGAGTGCAGGTGTGAATTTGGACAGATAAAAGTGAGGGAAAGTGAATGAAGTTCTTTACAACCTATGGCTTGTAAAAACCGTCCAATTTTCGCCCACTCAGCGACATTAGTCAAGCTCACCTACTCACTCGACGGAACGCCGACTGTTTAGTTACTTCATCGAAATTTACAGAACCTCTGGTTTACGGGGGGTCCAAACTGCAGTTTCCATCGTGATCGCCGACATGGTCGGTGAATCAACAATAATTTCCAAAACTCCCCAAGTTTTACAGACTCCAATGTTGGCGGTGTCTTGAGTCAAACGGTGGATAAGGTCGGATTCACCAACCTCTTTGTCGACTCGCTGTTTGGATCTATTGCTTGACATCCTTCACTTTTTCGAACACTTCTCATACTTTAACTTGTACAAATAACGCATCATTATTTTACCAAGAAATAAAGAAAAGCAATTAAAGGGGTTTTGGGTTGCCTCCCAAACAGTGCCTTAGTTAACGTTGTGGCACGACGCAAGTCCATCTTCCAACCTGCTCTTGGGGTTAGCCATAGTATCACTAGGCAAACCCCCATTTTGTCTCGGATTTATGTGAGACGAGATATGACCCATCTGGGTCTCCAACTACTTGATTGAAACTGAATGGGAGGTAACGGTCTGGCTAAGGGTAAAAACATCTTTTTCATGTCTTTTAGCATTTTTTCTGACCCTTCAACTTTCGTCTCTAGCCCAGCCTTGGTTACCACCCTGCCTTGGGTAGTTTGAACGATAGCCCCCACCTTGATTTTCTAGAAAATTTACCTCCTCATTATATAGGGATTCAAATTTCATCTCTTCAGGATTTGCACACCCAACCCCCACAGTGTTGACAATACTGGCACCAGCTCCCATGATATTTTTGGATAGAATATCAAGTTGTGTCATAATTTTGGCCATGTTTTGGTCTCTCTCATTGTCTTTTTCAATCTGCTCCCTAGATAGTTTGAATGTGAGAGGGGATACTTGGTCCTTGCGAGTGTACCACACTCTGTTAATGGTTGTCATGCCATCTGAAAGTTGGGTTGTTACTGCATATGGCTGCTGCACTAAGCCTCCAGGCGAGAGTTGGTTAGCGACACCTTTGTTTACCGAATCCAAACTTGAGCAAAAGTATTGAAGTAGCACGTTGTCCGACAAACTGTGGGTTGGGAATTTCAGCAACCTTTGTCAAGCTTCGTGCAGAGGCTCTCCTTCTAGACGTTTAAAGCTCTGGATGTTATCCCGCAGTGACATCATCTTCGAGGGAGGGAAAAATCACACTTGAAATGCGGTTACCAACTCCTCCCAAGAAGTGATGGATTCACGTGGTAGCTCAGCTAGCCATTTGCACGCCTCTCCCATCAACGAACAAAAGAATAACCTCAACCGGATCGACTCCTGAGAGATGTTTTTGAACGAGAATGGTCCGCACACATCTACAAAGATTTGAAGATGCTCATGAGGATCTTCATGAGCCAGTTCGCTAAAAAGTCCCTTTAGTTGCAAAAGTTGCAACATGGTGCTTGTTATGTGAAACACTATTTTTCCCTCGGCTGGGGGTAAACGGATGGCTCCAACACCTCCCATGAGATGGGGGCCATTGATGTTAGGCTCTTGGACATCATTGAGATTTTCGATGTGGTCTTGGTAGCCTACCTGGCTACCGTTGCTACCATTAACACTCATGCTTTCTAAAATATTCACACCGCAAACAAAACAAAATTGAAAATTAGGTGAGCAGACTACAATTAAGAAGAACAAAAATTCTACTAATATAAAAATTCTCAAATAACACCACTACCCGGCAGCGGTGCCATTTTAATGTTTGCGTAATCAAGGACACAACTTCCGATGCAAGTGTCTACGATCGTGCAATAGTATAATAACTCAACCAAGGGTTGGGATCGTTCCTAGGGGAGTGGTTTTGAGAATTAATAGAGAAATAAAATTTAGTTCTAACTAATCGTAGCTAAAGACATTAACGATTAAAAACATTGTAAATTAAAGGAAGGCACGAGAGTATCAATTAACAATGGAGGGGGTTTTGTCACTAGTAGGTAAAAACAACAAAATAAACAAGGTTTTCTAAGTAATGAGAGGGGATCCTTGGGATGTGATGGGAATACGGGTTAAGCTAGATTATTGGGTACATGCTTTCAATAGAAGATTCATAGAGTAATTATGACTAGGCTAAGCTTTAATGGGGATAAGCTCTCTCTTGAGCAACTTACCCCGTTTCAAATGCATTCCTCTCGGACATCCACTTGCCATATGAAGATCATTCTACGCCTTAACCCACTCACTCTCTCGAGCTGAGTGTGTGGACATGGAACTAGGGCATAATCTTTCAAGCTGAACCTCATGTCGACCCACTCACACTGGCCATCAATCTAGTGGTCTTAGTTTTACGACCTCTATATCGAGCAAGCCGAAAACACATAAATAAACTTGTATTTGCAACTACAAATTCATTAAATTCATTAACAACCACTAAATGAAATCACATTTAAACTACGAATAGACTATCAGCAAGCAAGACCCAACAATTATCTTAACCCATATTTGCTAAATCACATCTGAAGAATTAGGGTTTTTAGCCACACATCAAGAGATAGAAATTTATACCTAAATGAGCTTGCATTCAAATAGGTATGAAGATTTAAGTCTTGACCAAGAATGAAGAATCCAAGAGACCCAAGTCCAAATCCTTGGAGATGAAACCCTCTTCTTCTTAAAGTTTTCAAAACCCTCTCAAACTCAGAGCAAAAATATCAAAAAGTACTATTCTATATGAAAATTATAATAATTGTTCTATATTAAAAACCTAATACTAAGCTACAACTCTCAGCGAGTATTTATATTTTTCAAAGAAATTTGTGCTGCAGCGGACCATTCGACGTCGTTAGTCGGAATCGCCGATCGACTTGGCGATTCACCCTTTGGTGTAGTTCATCGCCGTCTTGCACCATCCTTCAGCATCATCGTGCTCTTGGTTATTAGGCGACATGGTACTGCTTCATGGAACTTCTAGGTGATGCACCAACTGCTCCCTTTTTCCGCTGACTTGATCCTTTCCTTTAGGGCTCAGCACACTGGAACAAAAGGCGAAGTTAGACCCTTCGGCGACTCGCCAAGTGGACTCAGCGATCCTCAGGCCTTCATTTCTTCGTTCTTTTCAGCCTCTTTGTTCCTTTTTGCGACGTAGTGTCCCTGCTTTCCTTCACACTTCAAATACCTAAAACTTAAGTATTTTCATCAGATATTCAGATAAAATAAGCATTTGAGGACACATTATCCATTAAAATATAACCCTAAATGAGTCCAATTTGTGGACTCATCACTACCCATAATGGCTACATGGTTTATGGAGACGTTGAGTTATTATGAACTTGTCCCCATATTAGTGCTCAATACTACTCCCAAAATATACTCAACTCATATGTTTTTCAACAAAACTCTTTCTGTGATTTGAGGTAATTACACAAAAAGCCTATCTCTTAAAAGAGATGGAACTCAAAACTGCTCATGAAAACTCCTTCGGAAATCGGTGTTTCCTCTTATCTTAAATGTGAAAACATTTGTTCTTTGGGATTATTTAGTTCCCATATATTATTTAAAGAAATGAACTTGGCTCTACTCTTTCTCAAACTCAAGGCTTAAGTCTTTAAAACAAATTTAAAACAATTGCACAAGACTTTTGGAAGACTCTAAGAACTCTCTTGACTTGACTCTTAACTCAACCTTGAATTTAGTTTATGGATTCAAGGGTCATGATCTCGTGTTATAGATGATAACTTGATGTTTATATGTACCTTAGAGTGTATAAATCAACTAGGAAACATAGGTACGATTCAAGGAAACTCAAACGAAAAGAAGTGGGAAAGGGTAGAAAATATAGCATCCCTACGCTCTGAGTAGTGAGGGGCGCCAGAGGGCAAAGTGCAGAAGCTGGGTCGGGGTGCATTGGCTGGCACGGCGCCCCCCAAGCCCAAACTACAGAAGTTTGTTTGGGGCGCTTTGAGTGGCGTGGCGCCCCATCCCCCTCCCCAAGTTTTTGACTAATTTTCTTGCTCGTTTTTCAGCTCTAAACTCCCTAGATTTGAATGGTTCCTTCCCCAAACGCTTAGAATCGAATACACAACCAAAATTTGAAAGAATCTACTCAAAACAACACCAATTTTCATGAATTTAACTCAACTTCTCAACAAATTCAACCAATCAAGAACCCAATAGAATTTCAACAAAACCCATCAAGAACTCAATTTCTATACTTTCAAGAACATAAATCCGCGGAATTGAATCATGATTAGCGCATGGGTGAATTAACCCAATGCTATGTGATCTCACATACCTCATAGGGATCAACCCTTGGCGAAATTCACAAGCCTAGCTTCACGAACGAGACGAATCCTTATTTTTTCTCCTCTTTTCTCCTATTCTTTTCTCTTCTCTCAAAATCCTAACTTAATCTTGTAAATCATAAACTGAATCCCATCAGTTGAGACCCCAACTTAATTACCAAAAACAAAATTAATTAATTGGGTGGTGAAAATGCCATAATACCCTTCAAAAACTTTTGATTTTCCTTATATAGACAGCCCAACTTCAAATAGATATATCTCCCTCATACAAACTCGGAATTGAGAAAACTTTGCGGCGTTGGAAAGATAATTCAAAGATCTTTCCTACGGTGTATGGTATCACACCTAACACATCTTGGGCTAGGATTTATGGTCGTTTGAAGTTGACCCAAAACTCACACTTAGCTTAATTTTGTCAAACTTTCCAAATTTGATTATTTCCAAAATGGTTTCTTTAAAATTCTAGTTCTTTCAAATAGCAAGGTATTACACCATCAATTTTGCACACACCCCTAGTCGTCTCCAACTTGGTGAAACTCATTTGTATTGATATCTTGACATTGACACTCGTGTTTGAATCAAATATTGTGTTCCCAAATCCCTCCAATTTTACATTCTTATTTTGGATTATATCATTCTAGTTAGTCTTGGGTTTAAAATCAAATAGATCGCAATTCTTTTTGTCAATTTATGTAATTCAACCCTAACTCATATAAACTTGGATACTCCCTCTGTTTCACAAAAAGTGACCTGGTTTGACTTGGCACGAAGTTTTAGAAAATAAAGAAGACTTTTGAATCTTTTGGTCCTCAATTAAAGTTATGTCAAATGTACTAAATTGCCCTTCAATCTCGTGGCTTTAAACATGCCACATGGAAAACTGAAATTAAAATGTTACCAAAAAAGGAAATAGGTCATTCTTTTTGAAACAGACTAAAAATAAAAGGAGGTCATTCTTTTTTAAACGGAGGGAGTATTATTGTTACACACGTCCGCCTATACCTTAATTAGGAGGTATAGTTGAGTGTTATCATTTGGCAATGATTATATGAATAAATTGTGAATTGTTGAAACCATTCTTGAATGACTTGTTATTGTGATGTGTACTTGTGATATTTAATTGTACTTGTATGTTCTGAGAGATAACTAAAAAGAGAGGATATTATGATATGTTAAGATAATGATAATATATATACTATTCTGATGATTAGTGAGTGAATCAAGTCTTATGTGAGCTTATGAATGAGTGGTGTGTGTTGGTTGGGTTTCATGTTGATACAAGTGATGGGTCGAGTAACACACGGATACGATACATGGACACCT
Source organism: Solanum acaule (assembly GCA_036250505.1). Classification (NCBI taxonomy): domain Eukaryota; kingdom Viridiplantae; phylum Streptophyta; class Magnoliopsida; order Solanales; family Solanaceae; genus Solanum; species Solanum acaule. The sequence continues at coordinate 23,638 of JAJOOR010006770.1, read as the reverse complement.
AGCATCCCCAGTAGGTTATTGATGAGTCCACGATTTGGACTCATTTAAGGCTTTATTTGGATAGATTTTGTGTCCTCAAATGTTTGTTTTGTGCCAATAACTGATGTAAAACCCTTAATTTCCAGGTATTTGATTAAGGAACAAAGCATGGACACTAATTTGCAAAATGGAACAAAGCGACCTGAAAGAGCGAAGAAATAAAGGCCTGGTGATCGCCAAAGTCCCTTTGGCGAGTCGCCGAATGGCCTCACCTTAAGTTCCAGTGTGTCAAGCCCTGAAGGAGAAAATCAATTTGGCGAGAAGAAGGGCTAGTCGGCGTGTCACCGAGTGGTTGCGTGATGAAGTGTTTGATCGCCCAAAGTTACAGAACTTGAGGATGTTGAAGGCAAAGGCAAGAAGGCGATGGAACTCACCAAAGGGTGGATTGTCGAGCTGATCGGCAAGCTCGACTTACTGCACCGAATAGTCCTTCACAACAGATTTTTGGTGACTATAAATATGTTTTTCAAACATTAAGTTTATTATCTAATCATTTCATCAAAAAATTATTTCTGAACATTCATTAGAGTAATTTTTGAGTTTGAACTTTGAGTATTGAGACAAAACTTTTCCTTAGCTTTGAAGAATTGAAGTTTTCCATTTTTGAGAAATTGGAAGTGGGTCTTTGAGATTCTTCAATTTGGACCTTTGTAAAGATGAAATTAATCTTACCCAGTTAATGGAAATACAATTTGGTAACGATTTCTATATTTTTATGATGTCTAGCTAAAACCCCAATTATTGGGCTGTGATTATGGACTGATTTAGCTTATGGGTATTGCTAATTGTTAGTTTAATGTTGTTTAGAAGTGATTTCAATCAGTAATTGTGATTAAAATTTAAGGATTGTAGTTGCAAATGCAGTTCTACCTTCGTATTTTGGCTTGCTCGAGAGAGAGGTTTTAAAACCAAGATTACTGAATTGATGGTTTGTGGGTATTGTGTTGTCATGGGTTAAGCTCGAGAGAGTGAATCATAAACCCTTTTCCACATATTCAGCTCGAGAGAGTGAATGGACTAAAGCGTAGGTTTTTCTTATTTGTTTGCTTGTTGGTGTTCGAGAGAAACCAACTTGATTCGGGGTAAATTGTTCAAGAGAAAGTTTATCCCCACTAAAGTCTAGCTTATTCACAGATTTATAGCTCTTTTTAAACAGTTGCAATTACCCGCTTGTGTATATTAGCCTATAATCGAATCACATCCCAAGAACTCGTCTTAATATTTGTTAATTCGTATTATTTGTTACTGTTGTAGTTGATAATTGAAAACCAAAACCCCCTTTTATTTGACATTCGTGTCTACCCCCTGATTTACATTATGTTGTTAATCGTAAATGTTTATTCCTATGGCTAATTTGAACACATTCATATTTTCCTATTGAATCTTAAACATGTACCACTCCATGTGGGATTCGACCTCAACTCATTTAGTTGGGTTATATATAGACTAACGATTGTTGACTCTTAAAACTGGATTAAGTGTCTTTGATAGCATTATTCAATCAAAATGGCATCGTTGCCGGGGAGTGGTGTTGGTTAAGATTCTTTAGTTAAGTTTATATTTGTTCTTATTAGTTATAGTCGAATCTACTTATTTTTTAGTTTCGATTTTTGTGTTGCTTGTTTAGCACAGAATAATGGACCAGGTCTTGTAGCAACGGCAAACCAATGGACCACCCTCATTTGACAATAATGATGCTTAGGGATAACATCCTAAGTTTCAGGCAAATGGAGGGTGAGTCAATCTATGAGTTGTGGCTGAGATTTAAGTCACTATTATTGCAATGCCCAGCTTATGGAATCTTAGATAACATGCTGCTGGACTACTTCTATAGAGGTCTTGGTCCGGAAAATAGAGGAGTGGCTGACCAAATTTCTCCGGGGGGTCTCACACGACTACCCTATGTAATAGCAGCCCAGCTCCTTGATCACATGGCCTCGATAAAATAGTTGGGGACCCAAATGGGTCATATCTCAACAAGGGGGGTTGCCTAGTGATACTATGGCCAACCCCAAGAATGAGGATTGAGTGTGGACTTGCGTCGTGTCGCGACGTTAACTAAGGCGCTGCTTGGGAGGCAACCCAAGTTTTATTTTCTTTCTTTTTAATTTTGAAATAATAGTGTGTTGAATGTGCAGGTTAAAGTGTGGAATGTGTTTGAACAGTGTAGATTGGCGAGCAAAAAGTCCAGTCGGCGACTCGCCGAAGAGGCCAGCGAGCCCGACTTGGACCGTCGTTGGACTCAAGACATTTTGAAATTGGAGTCTGTAAAACTCGGTGAGCCTAGGAGCTGATTGGCGAATCGCCAACCAGGTCGGTGATCACGATTTACTCCGTTGTTTGGACCCCCACATTAACTGGAGGTCCTGTAAAACTCAGCGAGGTAAGTACCCACTCAGCATGTCACCAAGTGGGTCGGCGAGCAAAACTTATGTCGCCGAATGGGTGAGAACTAGACGGTTTTTAAAGGTCAAAGGTTTAAACTTTTAGACTTTTTCACTTTCCCTCACTTTTAAACTTCCCAAACTCACACCCGCACAATATTTTCCATATTTTTGCATTTTGTATCTCATTTTAGTCATCATCTCTGTGTTTGGAGTTGGATTTTTGCCGCCTAGCTTTACAACTTCCCGTAATCAGCTTCTAAGGTTGGTTTTCCAAACCTCAAATTTATAGTTAGTGATTTTTACTCATTTGCAAGTGATTTTTATCTTAGTGATGTGTGATGGGCCTCTCTTATTGTAATTGTATGATTGTGTGCCTAATTTTAATTCGAATATCTTGCATGTAATGCCTTTATTGTTAAATTCCTGAATTGTTCGTGCTTAAAAGTGATTAAAATTGTTGGGTTGTGTTGTGCTGTTGTTGGGTCTAGTCAGGTGAAGTCTAAGTAACCCACATTTGTGCCAAATGACGTAATTTGCCCAATGATGGAGTGATTGATGTCATTCTTAAGGGCAAAAGTCGTCAAATAGCCAAATTTGGCCAAACCGGGAAAAGTCTGAGTATCCCGGGGACATGAGTGTAATGGGTCTGAGTTTAATTAGAGGAGTGCATGTTTTTTATTTTGTTTTTGGGTGTTGTGGGGTTGAATTTGGAAGTTGGGGTTGAAAGCAGGCACGTTTGGCCATTTGGCGAGCTGGGTCGAGCTCGCCGAACCACTCGGTGGTTCACCAAATACCCCCTTATCGCCTTTAGTTTCATGCTTAATCTTGAGTTTCGTTCTGTAACTTTTGGTGAGAAGCCTGATTTCGCTGAGTGCACTTGGCGACTCGCTGAATGTCTTCCTTGATCGCCTTTTTCTACGCCCCTAACCCCTAAAAGCACTGTAACTTTTAACGAGCTAATCCTTCCTCACCGAATGTTGTCAGTGATTCAACGAAAGGTCCATCCCATCGCTTATATGCCAAATTTTCTGGGAATGTTTGAGCCAATCCTTTCGGCGAGCCTGACTTGGCTCGCCAAAGCGATCGGCGACTCGCCGACCGATTCGGCGAGTATGTCTGCAACTATTTTTCTGCAATTTTGCTTAAACTATTTCTTACTTTCTATGATGTTTTTGCAGATATGGCTAGAACCAACCTTGACATGCCGTCTCGTAAAAGAGCACGGGGCATAACTATAAATGAAGAAGGAGCCAACCCTCCTAAAAAGGGAAGAACAAAGCCTCTAAAGGGAGGAAAAGGCAAGGGCAAGGGGCCCATATCTGAGGTTCTGGAGCACAACTCCGGCAGCGAAGGAGAAACCTTTAACTCCCAAGCTGTATTGTCTGAGCCTGAGGATAACCAGCCATTACAGTCCCGGAGAGCATAGATCCGTGCTAGATCTCGTCCTGACTCAGCTAGAGTCCTAGCAGGTTCCTTTCCAGCAGATACAGTGCCAGCTCTGGCACCTCATATGGCTCCAGTGCCACCAGTAGTTCCTCCTCCCCAACTTCTTAATAGATTAAAAGTTGATAGGTTGCGGACTATTCTCGAAGAAAAGTTGTTATCCACGAAGGGCCTAGAGGGAATGTACTCCAGTGTGAGAGAGATACTGCAGTGGCACAGATTCCAGATCTTCATTAGGTCCCAAGGCCCATATATCCCCACTTGGGTCCGTGAGTTCTACTTTGCTTACGGTGATTTGGTCCCTCAAGGGAAAAAAAGGTCAGTGCCTCCAGACCGGTGAAGTCGGTTATGGTTCAAGGTATAGAAGTTGGGTGCTGCAGCGATCTCATAAACTATGTCCTTGAGAGAGCCACAGGGTTCGAGCACGAATATGAGGGCCTGGCAACAGCTCAGTCCCTGGATGACCTGAAGGGCTGGCTTGCCCCCCTTCTTTCTGACACCACCCCGAGGTGGATTGACATGGGAGTCTAAATAGAGAAGAAGGATTTGAATGTAGCTGCCCGGTATTGGTTCAGATTCATCAGCAGCTCCATCAGCCTTCACATAACGAATCCATCATCCGTCATGCAAAGGCAGCTTATTTAGGATCAATCTTAGCAAAGAGGCGGCTCAACTTGGGACTTATTATTGAGCAGGAGATGGCCATAAGGGCCAAACAGAGGCATACCTCCCTTCCATTCCCGGTGTTGATCATAGAGTTGTGTCGGCGTGCTGGAGTCCCCCGGGATGCGACTAGACATATTGAGGTTACCCCTTAATCCTCCACGAACATCAGGCGTATTGAGGCCGAGTACACTCTGGGAGGAGGTCGACATGAAGAGAGCAGCTTCGGTGGATACATCTCCGGAGGTGAACATTGACTCCATACCTGCAGAGGCATCTTTTCTTATTCCAGCCTCCGAGCCTTCGGTACACCTGCTCCCACTTCTTCCTCCCAGGCCCCCGGTACCTCTACTACAGCCCAGCCCAACAGGATTACTCAGGTTATGATCCTGAAGATGGGGCACCTGGCCATTCGGTTGATGTGAGGGCTACCCGACTTGAGGTTGCAGTCTCGTGGATGATTGAGAGTGCCATTCTTGCTACACTAACCCTCCCTCCGGACTTCTGTTGATAATTTAACTGCGAGAGTAGTGGCTTGTGAGAGTCGACAGGGGGAGTCTTCTGAGGTCACGGCTTTAAAAGCCGAAGTAGCAGATTTGAGGAAGGATGTAGACTATCTCAAGTCTACAGACTTCACTTCATTATTAGAGGCAGCAGATGATGTAGATGCCTAGCCCAGTTCAGAGATTCCTCCAGCCACCACCAGAGACATACCTACGGCTGACATGGCAGCTGATGAGTCGGAGGCAGAGATCGACGAGGAGCAAATATATTTATGAGATGTTGAGGTTTATGATGATCTGGATAATCTTGAAGGTGTGATGTTCGAGACTGCCCGCCAGGCCTCCTTGAGAGACACCACCATGGCAGACCCGAGTGGAGCTGGTGGTACTATTGATGTGACTTCGGGCACTGAGGCCCAGGTTTAGAGTGCTACACCGGGCACTGATGCCTCGACAAATGCGACTATGTAGACAGGATCCCTCTTTACCTCTCTCTCTGTCTTTCTTTATTGATTTTTGGATATTTTCTTGCATTTGAGGACAAATTGCTTTTTGTTTGTGGTGGGGCAAGGTATTTCCATACCTACCTCGTGTGATTATTGCTCTATTTATACATTGGGTTTTGTGATATATATGGTGTTTAGCACTATTTTTGTGGATATTTGAGTTTGCGGCTCCTTGTTTTAATTGTAAAAGATTTTTTGACCCTTTCGAAAAATTTGTGCCACCTCTTGATTGTGTTTGAACGTGGCTATTCTCTTTCAAATTTGAGTATCAGTCTTGATCAATACCGATGACTTGAATAGTGCTCATAATCGAACAAAAATGAATGTGCGGCTACCGTGAGGTCAAATGAAGTTGCATAGACAATATGTGAACTTTTTTGTATCTCGTTGTGACTAGCTGGTTATCGAACGAGTCTCTTGTGATGAACATTACACACTAGCGAAAGTGTTGTTCATATCACATTTCATGAGGATAGCAGCCACTGAGCCTAAATGACCATACATTTACACTCAGCCCCGTTACAAGCCTTGAAAAGACCTTTTTGATCTTGAGTGAGCTGAAACAAGTGTTAGTTGGAAAATAAGGGCAAACCTATGGGTGGAGTCATGCATGTGCTCATCTTTGTGAGTGATAGTGTTGTATGTGATTCCGAAACTATAAATTGTTGAACCATTGTGTGTGAATATGGAATCATCCTTTGTGTGAGGGCATTTGAGTACCTTTGTTGAGCTTGAACTTGCATCTAAAGCAAGTATTGTGAACTTGAGAATATTTTATAATGGTGAGTCACAACTTGAATCTTTGAGTGCACAATTGATCCTTGCATGAATAAGTTGAGTCTTGTTGTGTGCATTCAAGATTGAGTCTTGTGTAGCACTGTTTGAGGTATCCTTTTTGAACTGCTGAACTTGAGTATTACTTGAGAACAAGCAAAAGTGTAAATTAGGGGTGTTGATGAATCTACGATTTGGACTTATTAGGGCTTTATTTGGATAGATTTTGCATCCTCAAATGCTTGTTTTGTGCTAATAACTGATGTAAAACCCTTGATTTCCAGGTATTTGGATTGAGGAACAAAGCATGGACACTAATTTGCAAAAAGGAACAAAGTGAGCTGAAAGAGCGAAGAAATGAAGGCCTGGTGATCGCCAAGTCCCTTTGGCAAGTCACCGAAGGGCCATTACCTCGCCTTAAGTTCCAGTGTGCCAAGCCCTGAAGGAGAAAATCAATTTGGCGAGAGGAAGGAGCAGTCGGTGTGTCGCCGAGTGGTTTTGCGATGCAGTGTTGGATCGCCCAAAGTTACAGAACTTGAGGATGTTGAAGGCAAAGGAAAGAAGGCAATGGAACTCACCAAAGGGCGGATCGCCGAGCAGATCAGCGAGCCCGACTTATTGCGCTGAATGGTCCTTCGTAGCTGATTTTTGGTGACTCTAAATAAATTTTTTGAACATGAAGTTTATTATCTAATATTTTCATCAAAATTTTATTTCTGAACATTCATTAGAGTAATTTTTGAGTTTGAACTCTGAGTATTGAGACAAAACTTTTCCTTAGCTTTGAAGAATTGAAGTTTACCATTTTTGAGAAATTGGAAGTGGGTCTTTGAGATTCTTCAATTTGGACCTTTGTAAAGATGAAATAATCTTACCCAGTTGATGGAAACACAATTTGGTAACGATTTCTATTGTTTCATGATGTCTAGCTAAAACCCCAATTCTTGGGGTGTGATTATGTGATTATGTGATTATGGACTGATTTAGCTTATGGGTATTGCTAATTGTTAGTTTAAATGTTGTTTAGAAGTGATTTCAATCAGTAATTGTGGTTAAAATTTAAGGATTGTAGTTGCAAATGCAGTTCTACCTTTACGTTTTTGGCTTGCTCGAGAGAGAGGTTTTAAAACCAAGATTACTGAATTGATGGTCTGTGGGTATTGGGTTGTCATGGGTTCAGCTCGAGAGAGTGAATCCTAAACCCTTTTCCATACATTCAGCTCGAGAGAGTGAATGAACTAAAGCGTAGGCTGTTCTTATGTGCTTGTTTGTTGGTGTTCGAGAGAAACCAACTTGATTCGGGGTAAATTGTTCGAGAGAAAGTTTATCCCCACTAAAGTCTAGCTTATTCACTGATTTACAACTCTTTACTAACCGTTGCAATTATCCATTTGTTTATATTAGCCTATAATTGAATCACATCCCAAGAACCCGCTTCAATATTTGTTAATTCGTATTATTTGTTGCTGCTGTAGTTGATAATTGAATACCAAAACCATCTGTTATTTGACATTCGTGTCAACCCTCTGATTTACATTATGTTGTTAATCATAAATGTCTATTCCTATGGCTGATTTGAACACATTAATATTTTCCTATTGAATCTTAAACACGTACCACTCCCTATGGGATTCGACCCCAACTCATTTAGTTGGGTTATATACTGACTAACGATCGTTGGCTCTTAGAACTGTATTAAGTGTCTTTAATAGTGCTATTCAATCAGTTATGACTAGTTGGGAAAGATTAAAGTCCCGTTAATATGTGTGTAAATTTGAGTGACTATGTGAGTGACAAATGAAACTGATGAGATGCAATGACTATACAGTTGTAAGATCAGTTGTCTGTGTGACTACTTATTGATACCAGTGGTTTATGATGATTATTATACATGTTTAGTGATTTATGTGTCCAGTGATTGATGACATTGATATGTCAGGAATGAGTCTTTCTATCTGGCTAATATTGATTTCTTGACCTATTGAGAGTTTGTGTGACTATGTAAAGTTGTACTTGTCTACTTGTTTTTGAGTTGTCTTTATATACTTTTTACTAATATTAGTCAAGATATGATACTTACCTGCATATAGTATGTATATTGATACTACTTCTGCACTTTTCTTTGAGTGATGACTATGATCTAGAGTCTTCCACACGGCTGCAAATCTAGCGTTGTTGCACTTCCGATTACAGGGTGAGCTACTATTGTCCAGGTTGCTACAGTTCATCTAGAGACCATGTTTATTCCCTCCCGACATTGTTATATTTATCTAATTTTATGAATATTCTTAGATACTTCAGTTATAGTCTTGTATGATGACTTTTGGATTCTGGAAATGTAATAGTATAGACTTCCAAATTTCATATTTCTATAGCTTGAGACTTATTTTATGCCTTTTAAAGCATTAAAATATGATTACTGATTTAGTTGACGCATGTTTTAAATTGGTAAGATATGGCTGGTCTATCAAGGGGTTAATGTGGGTGTCAATCATGTCGTTTAGATCGTGACATTATTTAATTATCCTTTTGAATTTTGAGTTATAATAATTTTTATTTGAATATTTTTATTGATTCAAACTAAATATATAATATAGTTGAATGAGTATATAAGTTACTCTCCTCAGAATAATTAAGGAATTCTAGCATTTACATAAATTATAGCACTCAATGATGAGAAGAGGAGGCAAAAATAAAGAGAAACAAAAAGAAAAGTGAATAGAAAGTGGAAGAGTGCACACTTATGCTAGGAAGCTTATCATTGTATTATTGCATCATTGGATGAAAATGAAAATGACACCTACTCACCCACTACGTCTCTAATTTTCAAATGGCGGGGTCCTCCCAAAATGCTTATCCTAATTACAAATCAACATTTTGTAGAAAAAAAGAAGAACAAGGAAATATTGTTATTCAAAACTTTTTGCACCAAGATAGATATATTCGTAGTTGGTTCCAACCAAGACATAACTGGTGTCAAATAAGAAATGAATATATTCAAAACTTATACAAATCTTATAACATCTTTTTATTTGGGTGTTGTTGAATGGATTAAAAAGAAGTCTAGAATTTTCTGATTTTATTTATTAATATCTAAAAATACACAAAAAATTCAAAACTAGATTTTCTCTCTCATGTGAGTATCTTATATTTAAGTTATTAGAGTAATGATAGTTTACACTATTAATATAGTTTAAAGTATTATATCAATAGTTATCAGCTTTTTTAAATAATAATAATAATAAGAAGAAGAAAAATATGAGGAGGTCTATGCTAGTGTTAGAATTCATTCAATGGCAAATCCATTATTATCATATGAAACAAATAATTTGACTGTTGGAAGAATATTTAAGCAAAAAAAGAATATGACATTTGACGCGACTTTGATACACATGCAAAAAATGAAAATGGAAATTATGATTAAGAAAATGTAATATGTCTGAGATAAATGCATTTGTCCATGAATTGTTAATTTGTCTAACAAGTTTTTGCAATTTCTTTTCTTTCCATATAAACTGTTATTGAAATTGTGCTTAGAGATATTCTTCAGATAATTAACTTTTTTACTGACGAAAATCTTAAGAAAGTTACAGTTATCAAACACATATTAACTCAGGTCACATTTTACGTGAAAGTGTTACTATTTAGGATTAGAATTATTTTGTTTAGGGAAAAAAGTTGGGATATACTAAATTTTGCCATTTAGATCTAATATACCCCTCGTTATGAAAGTGGTTACACAAATGACTCACGTATACCCTTTTTCATCAATGGAAGTAAAAATAATAATTTTTAAATTATTTTTTACTAAATTTTTTTTATTAAAAAAATAATTCATATGTAGGGGTATATCTGATCTTTGTCATACATCTCTTTTGACTTTTTTTTAATTCAACGGCAAATTTGAAATTATTATTTTGATGGTCAAATTTATATTTTACTTAATTTCTTGTAAAATTAATTATAGATGCCCCAATTTCTTTTACAGATATAAAAACTAAATTACAATATAGCCGCAAAAAAAATAGTTTTAGATTTTTTTGTCTTTTTTCATTCACACTTCTTTTTTTATTTCTCTTATTTTTACATCAAAGAATGAAAGAGAAAATGAAATAAGAATAAGAAACCCAATTAATAATAATCAAAGAAGTTAAAAAATAATTTATGTGTGAAAAAACCAAATATATTATTTGAAAAAAAATAAAATCAAACAAATTAGTTTTATCACTTTTGTAATAGTAAAGGTATATGTGAGCCACTTTTGTAACGGTAAGAGGTATATGTGAACTACTTTTATAACGGTATGGGTATATGTGAGCCACTTTTGTAACGGTAAAAGGTATATGTGAGTCAATTTTATAACGATAGGAATATATGTGAACCACTTTTGTAACGAGGTGTATTTCAATTCTAATAACAAAATTGAGAAGTATATCAAGCCTTTTTCCTTTTTGTTTATCAACAATTTTCTAGAACATTTTTAAAAATATTTTGAATCAATTATCTTTATGAACTTATAACATTCCCTATATATATACCAATTTTTAGGACACAGTTTCCTTTTTATAATTTAATCTTCAAAAGTATTACTTTATTTGACAAAGATTCAATAACATTATTAATAAATTTCATATGGGGTCATGCTTATTTATCAAAAAGCACATAAAAGATGTATTCTTTTTTAAGGATAGTTTTAAAGTATTAGAAAGTATTTTCATATTTCATAAACGCTATATTTAGTCAAACTTCACCATATAAATTGAAATGGATGGAGTGATTTTCTTTTAGGGGAGAAGGCACAAGTACCCCTAGACTATGACCGAAATCTCAGAGACACACTTTAACTAAACTAAGGTCCTATTACCCCCTGAACTCATTTTATATATTGTACACCTTTTGGCTTATGTGGCACACTCCGTGACTCCATGCAGATGAGGCGCGTGGGAGATATTTGGGTGCCACGTAAGCGAAAAAGGTGTACAAAATTACAAAAAAAATGAGTTCGGGGGGTAATGGGACCTTAGTGTAGTTAAGGTGTGTCTCTAGGATTTGGGCTATATATCACTCTCCTTTTATTACTATTAGTTTTAACTCTTTTAGATTTTAAACTGTGTCTAAGTATTTTTTTTATATTTCGAACAATTTGATAAACTCATTAGATTTCAAGATGCCTAGGACGTATCATTTAGATTTTTTATCCAAATTTCAATCAAGCTCTTTCAATTTTCGGAAAATTCATGATTCTTTAAAAATTATCATTTCCAATATTGAAGTTATCTAAAAGGGAAATAAACTAATTGATGATACCTTCAAAATTTTGAATTTTCTCAGAAAAATAATTAGTTTTGTTATCAATAACTCAAAAAAGTGTAGAAAATAGTATCACTTTTTTTTTTAAAAAAAAAATTGCAGCAAGAAGGAAGTCGGCTAAAGAAGAAAACAAAATGAATGAAAATGGGGGAAGGGCTCGACTTGAACATGGGTGGGGTTGAGGGAGTGAGGTGAAGAAGTTTGTTTTCTTTCAAAAGTCCACCAATGGTGGGGGGTTAAGGTACTGCCCCAACCTTTTTATTATAAAAACAAAATCAAGTATGTGTAGGAGGATATAGACCTTTGCCTCCACAGCCAAATCAAGATTTAGAGATATCATTCTTGTGTACATATGGTTACAAACACTATAACACTTGGGAGGATAAAAAATCCACCTAGTGTGAAGTTGGGTGGGTACAAATGAGTGAGATATTGCATAAAATAGAAAGAGTTGTACCAACTCTATACGTGAGAACTGTTAACATCATTAATCACAAAATGATTTTGCTTTGGCCTGATTCATAGGTGCGGGAAGCCCTGTTGATCAAGCATCACCATTGCTTTGACTTTACTAGGAAGTGAGGCAAAATCATAGTAGATAGCATGACTTTTGGTGACTTCTCCGATGTTAGTTAAGTGATCAGCCAATGTGTTCTCCTCTCTAAAAGTGTGAACAAAAACAAAGTTTTTAATGCCGAAAAGGTGAGTGATCTGAACCGTAATATGCTTTACATGCCATGGAGCCCTCATCTTGTTGTTAATCACATCCACCTTACTTGAGAGTCTGTTCCACAATAACGTTCAAAAATTGTTTATAAATGCAAAATTTTCAACCTTTGCAAGATGTCTCTAGCTACACCATTGTTGTTACTGGAATGACCATAAAAGTGTGTAAAAAAAGGCAAGAATGACAGCCCCTATGTGATCCCTCAAAATACTGCCACCGCCTGAGCTTCTCGGATTCCCTCTAGCGCATCCATCAATATTAAGTATTAAGAAACCATTCAAAGGCTTATTCCAATAAGTAACTTGGCTAGTATGCTGGATTAGATTCTCTGCATAGTGACAGATTTCATTCCAAGAAGTAGGGAAGGACAGCTTCAACCAGTTAGTGGAAAATATTATACACATATATTCACAACTTTGGAGAATAATATACCTGCTAGTCATCTTGATGTTGTCATATCTGGCAGAGCATCTACACTTCCACAACTCCCAACAAATAACTGTAGGAATGCATTGAAGACGTATTGTATGCATGTGGTTCTTATGTTTAGATAGCCACCAACACATGAGAACTTGTCTAATGCTCCCGAAATTAATGGAAATGCCACAACTATTACCAAAATAGTTCCAAACAAGTTTGGCTATAAGACTATCACAAAATAAATGGTTTATAGTCTCCTAACTATATGATTACTACAACAAGAACAAATGGACGAGAGATTCACTTTAAGATTTTGCACGTTATCATCTGTGGGAAGCTTAATATGGAGTGTTCTAAGCATAAAAAATAGACCTTGAAGAGAAGTTTTATTTGACAGACCATCCTAGTAGTGAAGGAAGTATTTTTTGTGCTTTTTAACAGTATGCCAAGCTGTTTTACTAGAAAAAAGTCCACTTGAAGTGATAGTCCAAATAGGCCAGTCTTGTTTACCTTGATGAATATCTATTTGAAGGATGGTGTTGACAAGATCTTTAGGTAGGACATTTATGAGTTTAGAGGCATTCCAATTACCACAATCAAAAAATTTATGAACCCTGATCGTCTTAGGAGTACGCTGATTCTGAACAAAACTGGGGAGGGCTCCTTTTTCAGTCCAATCGTCCCACCAGAATGAAGCCATGTCATCCCCAATCTTCCATAGTATTATTTTTTCAATATCATTCTTCATATCCATCAACCTTCTCCAGTTATGAGATTGACCATAAGATCACTTTCTACAAACTAGATGTATTCTTTTATAGTATTTGTCTTCGAGAAACTTTTTGAAACGACCTTTCTGAGTTTTAAAATTTTACCAAGATTTGGCATAGAAATCTTTGCATATGTCCTTGAAACATCTGAAATCAGCACCACCTTCGAGAGCCGGATAGAAGAGGTTAGTCCAAGCTTTCCAATGGTGCTTATTATGGAGGAAGTCACTTTAGGGATCAAGAAGTCACTTTGGGGAACCAATTTGGGGCTCTAGAGTACCAGGGAAATGAAGGTAAGGAGGAGATAGATGAAGGGATGCCACATGAGAGATTAACAGGGGGGAGGAAAAGGAAAAGTAAAAGGGGTTTAAAGAGAAGACAAATTATCACATAGAGAAAGGAAATTCACCAGGTAGCTCTAGTTCTTATAACAGACCAAGCAAGATCCTGAATAGTTGACTGATAGACTCTCAGAGGAGATGAGTGACTAAATAGTGCACAACATAAAACCTCCTAGGTGCACGAACTAGAAAGATGTTCCTTGGTGGATGGTCAATACACAAGGATTATTTATGGTTAAGTCAGCGTGGGAGATTGTGAGACGCAGAATATAAAGAAGAAGAGATATCGAGTAATATATTTGGATCAAAGGATTGCCATTTAAAATAAATTTCTTCATATGGAATGTATGAGGAAGGCCCAACAAAGTTGCAAGTTGTGTTAAGAGTTATGCCATCAATTATAATGTGCATGCTCTAGAGGAATGTCAGGAAGCATGAGGAAGTTGTTGACTATACATGCATGGTGATGCAAATTCAGGATATAGTCAAGAAGCTTGTAAAGGTGTTATACTCGTGGATTACATGGTGGATGTGGAATTGGCAAGGCATAGTTGCAAAACTTAGAGGATATAGACATAAGCTACAATTTTTCTAGGTTACATGGAAATTTCGTGCCAGACAGAAATTGAAATGTAATATTAATGCGACGAGTAGAGGCAATCCATGTCTTAGTTCATATGGATTTTGTTTGAGGATTGATGGAGGAGACCTAATATATGTAAAAGTCAATGGCATAGGGATGGCCACGAATACTGAGGCTGAGTCGATGGATATTCAAAATGCGCTAGAATGCTGCCAAGAGAAGAACCTGAATGAGGTAACTATTGAAACAAATTCATTAGTTGTGAGGAATATTATTCAAAGACAGTGGATAATACCATGGGAGATTGCAGAGAGAGTTGAGAAGATCATCATGATTATGCAGTTGTTAGATGCATGTATCGTTCATACATTCAGAGAAGACAATACTTTAGCAGATGCATTAGCAAATCAAGTGGTGGAATCACAAGGGACAGAGATGTACATGGATTTTCAGGAGTTACCTGCCAACATGAAAAGGATTGTATACATGGACAAAGCTCAAGTGCCAGCATCATAATCAAGGCAAGGAAGATAAAAACACATGAAGATGCTCAAGGAAATCAATAAAGTACATAAAGGAAGACCCATAAGTAGATGCAGTTGACATTGGCACACACACATACATGACTACCGACATGGGAGCAAAAGGAAATCACAGTCAAAATATTAACAGAGTATGCCTTGAAGAAGACATCAAGTTTGTGACAAATAACCTAGCTAGGACTAAATGCTCCAGCTATCAAAAACCTTCACAAAAAAGAAAGGATAGTTCAGTCTTGGTTAGCCATAAGGAGATTGGGGAGTGCAACAACAACAAGAGGGTATAATAGGTAAAAAAAATTTATCCTTTCTTGATTTGTCAAAATGGACAAGTAAATAGGGATAACTAAAAAAGAAAAAATGGATAAGTAATTAGGGACAGAGGAAGTATTAAGTAATATCTAGTACTCCCTTTGTCCCTAATTACTTGTCCACTTTTGAATTGACACACCTATTAAGAAAACAATTAATGACATAGTAAATTTACCATTTTACCCCTATTAATTATGATGTGAATAAATTAAAAATTTAAGATTTTCAAGAAGTTCTATCTTTTTCAAAGTAACAAATTCAGGGTATAATAGGTGAATTTTTTTTGTCATTTCTTGATTTATCAAAATGAATAAGTAATTAGGAACAATTATAAAAGAAAAAATAGATAAGTAATTAGGGACATAGAGAGTATTTTTTTAATGCACTTTTAGTAAGAACTATATATAAATAGAAACGAACGGAGTAAATGATGCAAGGCAAAAATATAATGGTATACAGATGTAGAGTTCCAACTTGCTAGTGGAGGACATTATTAATGGTGGAAGAAAATGTGTTCACGAGCCTCCACTTTTCTTTGTTTACACAGTATTTTGAACAGCTCTCCTTGACATTCACATGTTGTGTTACTTGAAAAGAATTCACTCACATCTTCTTGTTAAAAAAAAATAGTAGAGTACAATAATTCTCTCATTCTTCTCCCATGAGAAGTTGTAAAGTTGTTGTTGGTTTTTTCATCCCTTGTTTCTGTATCATTTATTTATCAGGTGCTTTCTCCCCACAAGATAACTACTTGATAAACTGTGGTTCAAATATAGATGTCTTAGTTGATAACAGACTCTTCCTTGGTGACTCTAATTCAGTTTATACCTCTCAAGGTAAGTCAATTGTCTTTGAAGAAAATATAAACCCATCTTCCAATTTATCTTTCCTTTATACTAGTGCTAGGGTTTTCAATGATGCTTCAAAGTATGTGTTCAAAATTAACAATATTGGGACCCATTTCTTGCGACTTCATTTCTCTCCCTTCACTTCTCACAATTATGATCTCAGAAAAGCAATTTTCAGTTTTTCTGCAAATGGGGTTTTACTTTTTAGTGTTAATACTACTATTACTAATAGTGTGGTTAGAGAGTTCATATTGATGGTGGATAAGTTTGAACTTGAAATTAACTTCACACCTAATCCTTATGAATCCAGTTTTGCTTTTGTAAATGCAATTGAAGTGTTTTCAGCTCCGGATGATTTCATAATTGGTGATGGGGCTAAATCAGTTGGTCCCAAAGGAATTCGGGAGTTTAATCAGAATATGACGTTACAAACATTAGAGACTGTTCATAGGATTAATGTTGGAGGGTTAAAGTTAACTCCTTTTAATGATACTCTCTGGAGAAGTTGGATTCCAGATGAAGATTTTCTCATTTTGAAATATGCTGCTAAAATTGCAAGAACTTCTCATGTTCCCAAGTATCAAAAGGGTGGTGCTACAAGGGAAATTGCTCCTGATAATGTCTATATGACAGCACAGCAGATGAATACAGATAATGTAACTACAGATTTCAAATTCAATATCACATGGAACTTTCCTGTCTCTATTAAAGATGCTTCCCACTTTGTTCGCTTGCATTTCTGTGATATTGTTAGTTTGTCACCTGGACAGTTGTACTTTAATGTATACCTCAATGGCTTCACAGCATACAAAGACCTTGATTTATCTTCGTTTACATTCCATGAGCTTGCTACACCATATTACGTAGATTTTGTGGTATACTCAGGTAGTTCAGGTGTTGTGCAAGTAAGCATCGATCCTTCTAACCTAAGTAGTTCAATGAGGAAGAATGCCATTCTGAATGGTGTTGAGATTATGAAAATGGTCAATTTTGTGGCTTCCCGGACGGGTTCTAACAAGAGAAATGTTTGGGTAATAGTGAGTTCTGTTCTTGGAAGTGTTGTTCTGCTGACTGTGGTGATGATTCTTGCTGCTTTGCTATTCTTTGTCTGCAGAAAGAAAAAGCTAAAACCAAAGCCCTCGGAAAGTGCTGGATGGACGCCTTTATGTCGATATGGAAGTAGTTCCCATGGTACATTGTCTGATGGGACTTCACCTGGACCAAATGGATATCTAGGCCAGAGGATTCCCTTTGCCGAAATACAATTGGCTACTAATAATTTTGATAAGAGTTTGCTAGTCGGTTCTGGTGGCTTTGGGATGGTATACAAAGGTATTCTTGGAGACAACAGAAAGGTTGCTATAAAGAGAGGTGTGCCAGGTTCCAGGCAGGGCCTACCTGAATTTCAGACTGAAATCACTGTTCTTTCCAAGATTCGCCACCACCATCTTGTTTCACTTGTAGGTTATTGTGAAGAACAGTCTGAGATGATACTTGTTTACGAGTATATGGAGAAGGGACCTCTTAAGAGGCATTTGTATGGTCCAGGCATATCACCATTATCTTGGAAGAAAAGGCTTGAGATATGCATAGGTGCAGCAAGAGGTCTCCACTACCTTCATACAGGTTTCGCTCAAGGAATCATCCATCGTGACATCAAGTCAACTAACATCCTCCTTGATGAAAATTGTGTTGCTAAGGTTGCTGATTTCGGTCTCTCAAGGACAGGCCCTTGTCTTAATGAGACCCATGTCAGCACTGGTGTAAAAGGAAGTTTTGGCTACCTTGATCCGGAATATTTTCGGAGGCAGCAGCTTACTGACAAGTCAGATGTTTACTCGTTCGGAGTTGTTCTATTTGAAGTCTTATGTGCTAGACCTGCAATTGATCCTCTGCTTACACGAGAGCAAGTTAATTTGGCTGAATGGGCTATGCAGTGGCAGAAGGATGGACAACTAGACAAGATTGTTGATCCCCATATCAGAGGCCAGATAAAACTAAACTGTTTGAGGAAGTTCGGGGAGACTGCCGAGAAATGTTTGGCTGATTATGGAATTGATAGGCCAACAATGGGTGACGTATTGTGGAACTTGGAATATGCATTCCAGCTTCAAGAATCTGGAACACTTGGAGAAGTGCCTGAGATTTCCAATGAGCTTCCAGTGCCATTGCCAGAGGGTCTCCACAATGAGGTGTATAATGGTGATGGGGCTTCAGATATATCGACAAGCAAGGTATTTTCACAATTGATGACTAATGAAGGAAGATAACTAGTCTACAGTATAGTGCACCATCAAATCATTGTTCAACAGTTTACAGGTATCAATGTTGATTTTGGTTCACTTTTAACATTTTCTTTTTACGTTTTTCTTAATTGGCAGAGCCATCATATACTCTTTGAACTAATATGCTATAAAAGTGTGTATCATGCAATAACCTGTCCTATGATGTAATCCTTGTCATGTTCATGCTCCTAACAAAAGAAACATAGCGCTGGATTGATGAACATCTATAAGCAGAAATGTTCTTGCGTACCAAATGTTGGAAAACTATATACACAGCGGAAGCATACCAAAATCATACAACTTACATGAATAATAGACAACACATTGTTTATGCTAGAACAAGTACAATCATGTTAGAGCATAAACTTTTAGAAATTTAATTTAAGAATTACCTCTTGAAGCGTGAGCCGATACCTTCAAGTGAATCCACAAGCTAGTCGACAAGCTAGAAACTTCAAGCAAATTCATAAGCTAGTCCACAAACTAGACCACAGATCTACGGTCTTCTACAGTGATCCCAAGTTCACTTCCGAACCCTCTCAATACTTGGGTGGACAAGTATTTTATGAAAAAAATTATATTTTCAAGGGTTAGAAGAATCCCTATTTATAGAGATTTATTCTTAGTCCAAGAAAAAGGAATACCATGTCTTTCCTTAGAATAGAAAGACATGTACATCTCTCTTTCCTTAGAAAAGAAAAAGTCATGTCCTTCTTTCTTTCCTTAGAATAGAAAAAGTGATATACTTCTCCCTTGCCTTAGAACATAGAAAGATACATACTTCTCCCTTTCCTTAGAACATACAAAGATACATACGTCTCCTTTTTCCCTTTACAATAAATTATGAGTTCTAGATAAATATGGGCACGGTAGGGACCACATAATTAATTACCGAGGCTTCCTATTATGAAAATAATTCCAAATAATTAATTTGAATTATTCTTACCATAATAAATTACAAATCATTTCACTAGAAATTCGTAATTGCACTCCTTTATTTATATTTCGAAATTCCCCATTAGACACATGTAATTCCCCATGTTAAGATTACAGATACTAATCAATAAATTAAATTACTGACGAACTTAATTCAATGATCAATTTCCTTTAGAGCATTGCTTAACTTATTTCATGTGTTGAATTCTTAAATCCACTTGCAAGGTTTGACACGATGAAAACTTTTAAGCTTCTCAAAAAGGCATATCATCAATCTCTATAGTGAGACATGGATTCCATCAACTAACTTATTATTTCACCAATATATACTATCATCATCCAATCTATCAGGAATATTGACCCATCTTAGAATCTCACCTTTTAATAAATCAAAACGATGATTAACATTTACATATCATAATAGTTATATCAGGATTAAGAATATAAGTACATTTAATAGTTTAGAGAATATGCTTTTGTCAGTCAGTGTAAAACAACTATCTCTACTTGGTACAGTTCAATACATACAAAATGCACTAGCATAAGAAGTTGGAACTATACCATTCACATAATCAAGATAAACTACATATAATCTTGTGCTACAATCGTACCGATGGCATGTCCAATTTCCATCTTAGATTGTGAACAAAAAAACTTTATACTTATAATAACCGATGATTTAATTAATCCTCTGTGTATAAGCTTAAACTTTATACACTAAATCATCTACTATATCAGTAAACAAGCACCATAAACGAATATATGATCTATTAAAATAAATAAATAAATATTCTATAATAAATACTATATCTAATCATGTGGTTAATAGTATATATCCCAACACCAAATCCATCATAGTATGTTCATGCTTTCTATTACCTCAAATCCCCTAATGCCTATCAAATAAGGGTCCTACCGATCAATGACCATGGTGTCTAAGGTGTGATCTTGTACCCATAGTGCAGTACACTGAACAGCAATCCAAACTCCCTGCCCTCAGAAAAAAATAAGTGAGCCTTTTGTATGATATTAGTCGGTTTCTATGCTTTTGGATGATTTAGGACAAATATACCCCTGAACTATTCTTAAGTGACATGCAGATACCATCTGATATATTTTTAGGACATTGATGCCTCTGCCATCCAAAAACTAGAGCATATATGCCCTTCACTCTAACAAAAGACTAAATAGGGACACGTGACGCTATCTTATCCGTCGATTCGATATTTAATAAATGTCGGGATGGTGGATAAGATTATGACACGTGTAAGTCCGTTAGTATAACGAGTATATATGCTCTAGTTTTTGGACAGTAGGGGCACCAATGTCCCAAAAGTATGACGGAGGGTATCTGCATACCATTTACGATAGTTGGGGGGTATATTTGTCTTTTTTCCCTTTTAAATATTATAGACATCTTTACTACATTTAAGGCCAAACACATACACAATCCCTCTAACTTGCTCTCATTTTTTATTTTGGCACTCCATCTTAGCATTGTTCCATTTTAACCGTTACATTCTATTTTTTATGTACCATTTTAACACGAAATATTATTTTTATGATTTGTTTATTTTTATATATGTTCTTCAATTGCATTTTCTTATTTTAAAAATCGGCATGTGTCAGTTAATTTTAGTAAAAAATTTAAAATTAACGAACAAACATTGATTCTTTTTGAGAGTTTTTCTGTATATTTTGTGTGAAAAATAACCGACGAAATTGTGTTGGTTTTCTTTCTTAAAAAATTATCGACATCCCGACTCAGTCGAGTTTTAACATTTATTTAGTAGTGTTATTAGCAAAGAACATGACTTTTTTTTTACTCGTATTGAAGATGGATTTTTTGTTATTCGTATTCAGTTATATTAAAAATTAAAAGCGAGTATTTGCATCAAATTCAAATAGCCTAAATGATAAGAAACAAATAAATATGTAGTATTATTTAATTTAATTGAATGTTTAAGAAAGAAAATCAAAAAAAATTCGTCGATTTATTTCCATGCAAAAATATAGAGAAAAAATCTCAAAAAATAATATTTTTATTTCAAAAAAATCTATGTTCATTCGTTAATTTTTAATATTTTATTTACGAAAATTAAAAGACATGTCAAATTTTAAAATAAAAACTGCAATTGAAGAACAAAAATAATAATAAAAAAATATAAAAAAAAATATTCCGTGTTTGAATGATACATAAAAAATGTAATTTAAGGGTTAAAATAGAACAAAATTAAGTTAGAGTGTCAAAATATAAAATAAGAAAAAGTTTGAGGGATTGTCTATGTGTTTGACCAGCATTTAACCATCATATTTTTTACTCTTGTTCAGTCAACTCATTTAAGCAGTTCAGATCGAGAGTTGGTTTTACGATGAGTTGGGTCCTAACTAAATTTACATTTGCCTCCACTATGTTATTTTCTTTGTAATTGTGGTATGAATATCTTAGCTTGTGACACTAGTGTAATATCTTAAGCGTAATATAAATCTTTAAACAAGGAAAAATGACCAAGAATACCCCTAATCTATAGGAAATGGTTCAAAAAAAAATTTCTTCCAACTTTTGATCTAAAAATACGCTTCACCTTTATTTTTTGTTAAAAAATTCCTCTCCTTTCATCTTTTGGTATAAAATATCCTCAATCCAATTTTTTTATTGAATTGAATTCTTTTGCTAATTAGTTAAATTCTTTTATTTGTTCTAAAAGATATTTTTTTATTTATTCAAATTCTTAAGATTAGTTTGTCTCGAAATATTTAAAATATTTCAGTTTAACATAAAATAAAATAAAATAAATAAATTTATTGTGTAAAACGAAGAATAAAATTCTTATTCTTAAAAGAATACAATAAAATTCTTATTCTTCATCTTCACACAATAAATTCTTTACTTTACATTTTATACTTTTTTTTTTTTTTTTGGATTTGTGAAATAATTTTTTAATTTATTTGAATAGATTTTTTAAATTATATTAAATAATCATGTTAAAATTCAATTATATCAATATTTAATATTTTCTTTGATTTACTTTTTAATAAATAACATATAACAATAATAAAAATAATAATTAATGTCACTAGCAAAATCTGAGGACTTCTTTGCAATTATCCCCAAAAATTAAGTAAGTATTTATTTCATCAAAAAAGTAAAGCCTAAAGGAACTTGCAATACCTTCGGAAGGTTTACAAAGAAAACTTCCAAACCAAATGGTAAATCCTTTTTGACACACTCCTAACTTCACAATTCACATAAATATGTTTTACTCACCATCGCCCCCCCACCAACCAACCCCAACAGTGTCTAATGCGTTGGGATCCTCCCCAGTAGTTTTGGCACATCATCTATATATATAATTCAACCACTTCTATTTGTTGATGCCATAATATAAACAATAAAATGTGTTCGAAGTGAAGAAAAATGTTTTCTTAATTATTTTTTTTTGGAAAATAAATCACTTCTTAATTATTTATAAGTAAATAAAAAAGGCTTTATATATAGCCAGTCCTTTAAACTTGTTAAAATATTCTATTTAGACACTCCAACTAATTAAATTAATTAGACACTTTCGATTCAACTTTAAAAAATTTTACGCGTGTTTTCATTCGTCTATTAGTTAGTTAAGTTAAACACATAAAATATATCATTCCGTTTAAACAGACGCATCAACCTTAAATAGAAAATATCTGAAGTTTTACGCTTTATTGAAGTGAATGTTATAATAATTAAAGAAAATGATATATTACGAATGAAACACACATATTTTTTTCTTTAATATTTGAATAAAAAACGTCTAATTGAAATGTTTAGTTAGGATAAAACTTAGTTCAAATATCTAAATATATTATTCTAATAAATTTAAAGGACTAATTATATATTAAGGGTGTGTTTGGTATGAAGGAAAATATTTTCTTAGAAAACAAGTAGATTTTGACTTCTTTTCTCATGTTTGGTTGGTGAGTAGAAAATATTTTTCGGAAAAGATTTTTAGTGTTTGCTTTATGAATGAAAAACGTTTTTGAGAAATATCTTTTATTTTTACTAGAGTAGAAAATAATTTTTGAAATTGAAAATATTTTTAAAAAACAGACTTAATTTTTTTGGGGGTTGGGGGGTCGAGGGTAGGGGTGAAAAAATAAAAATTTGAAGTTGAATTTTTTTTTTAAAAACAAACTTAAAATATTTTTTGTGGGCCGATAGGGGGTGGGTGGGGGGGGGGGGTCGAGGATAGGGGTGAAAAAATGAAATTTTGAA
>JAJOOR010006769.1:0-49356 GCA_036250505.1 Solanum acaule | reverse complement strand
AAAAGAAAGACTTTTATTAAATTGTGAATTAATCATTCTAAAGGAAATAAAATGCATATTTAATTAAAACTCTATTTTTACTGAAAACGACTATCTAAATACTTATTCAAATTGAAAGTTATATATATATATATATTCTAAGTATAAAGCTATATAATCTATGTGAAAAATGGCAAAAGGTGCCTCGAAAATAATTTAAAGTATTTTAGATTTGCAAAATTAATTATTTCAAAATTATTTAAAATTGAAGAAGCTTGAAAATTAATTAAATCGTGGAGGGTCAAAATTGGGTGTCAACACTAAATAGTGTTGATTAATGGTTCAACTACTGAATCATTTGATGCTGCCAAAGGACTTCGACAGGGAGATCCAATCTCCCCTTACTTATTTGCCATAGTTATGGAATACCTTAGCAGGAACCTCAATAACTTGAAGACTAAGAAAAGTTTCAAATTCCATCCTAGATGCTCAAAGTTGGGAGTTACTTATTTATGCTTTGCTGATGATCTCCTTCTCTTCTCCAAAGGTGATCTAGACTCTGTGACGGCTATACACAAAGCATTTATGATTTTTTCTAAGGCATCTGGCTTACAAGAAAATATGAACAAGAATTCAGTATATTTTGGGGGCGTGGCACAAGCTGAGAAAGACAAGATCCTCCAACTTCTAGGTTATACACAAGGAGAGTTTCCATTCAAGTATCTAGGAATACCATTGTCAACAAAAAAACTGACCCTGCTACAATGGCAACCCTTGATTGAGAAAATTGTTAGGCGAATCACCTCATGGACTGCAAAGAAATTATCTTATGCGGGAAGAGTACAATTGGTTCAAAGTGTTATATTTGGTATTCAAGCCTACTGGGCTCAATTATTTTTACTACCTACTAAGGCGGTTCGAACTATTGAAGCATTTTGCAGAAGTTATGTATGGTCTGGATCCAATACAATCACTAAAAAAACATTAGTAGCATGTAATAAGGTTTGTTGTCCTAAATTAGTAGGGGGACTTAACTTGCCTAACTTACATCTATGGAATCAAGCTGCTATAGCCAAACTTCACTGGGATCTAGCTAACAAACAAGACCTATTGTGGATCAGGTGGATAAATGCCTATTAAATCAAAAAACGGGACTTGGCTACTATTGTAATTCCTAGTAGTGCGTGTTGGATGGTGAGGAAAATTATGGAGGCTCGGATAATAGTGGAGAAATTACATATCGTTGTTCAACCTGGCCGAAGTTTGACTAGAAGTATGTACCTACAACTGCTAGGGGAACTACCACGAGTTAGATGGAAGGGACTTATATTCCAAAACCAGGCTCGGCCAAAAGCTACATTCACGTTGTGGTTGTGCCTTCATGGAAAGATGTTGACGGCTGAAAGACTGAACAAATGAGGAATGAATGTTGATCCTATTTGTGTGCTATGCAGGTCCTATTTTGAAGATAAAGATCACTTATTTGCTGAATGTTCTTATGGAAATCAACTGTGGAATAGATTACTAAATTGGATTGGACAGCCTTCTATCACTCCGCAATCCTGGACTCAACATCTAGAATGGAGCCTCAATCGTGGAAAAGGAAAATCTGCCCAAGCTAGAATATTCAGAATGCTAAATGCGGAGATAGTTCATGCGATATGGAATGAAAGAAACACGAGAATTTTTGAGAAGAGAAGTCGCGAGATCGAAAGCCTTGCCCGGGAGATAGCTTATACTTGCACTGCTCGAGCAGCACATGATGTAAATAGGTTAATTCAGAATTTCCAATTTTGAGCAGGATGTACTACACAATTGAAATAGTCCAGTTAGAGATGAGTTAGGAGATAGCTAGTTGAGTTTGACTAAGCTATGATTTTGTAATGTTTTCACCGGTGATTAACAAAATCATGTTAGTTACCAAAAAAAAAAAAGAGATAATATATATTTTCTCTTATTTAAGCAATTATAATAAGCAATTACTTAGAGTAGCAGTAACTTATTTTGGATTATTAAAAATTAAACTTATTTTAATCAACAACACTTAGAATATTAATAACATTTGTAAGTATTCATTTTTACACTAAATGAGACAATTTATTATTATAAAACTAATTTTAAATAATCGATGTTGGTTAAAAAAATAACTTCATGAATAAATATTTGGTCCGTGTGAAACACGAGTTTTTGCCACTAGTGTACACCAACGATGAATTTTTTTTTCACTAGATATAAATTTATGAATCAATTTTTTTTAAAAAAAATTAAAATCATAATTTTAAATCTGTTGAAATGAAAAAATAACCTCATATTTTTTAACAAAAAATATACCAGGCAATAAAATAAGGCGGAATGACCTGGGAGACCTTTGTACTTGGCTTCGTTTGTCACCTAGACCCTTCTACTCACGATTTTGCTAATTGAACACTTAAAGTTATTAAAACATAATATTTTAAACCCCTCTGATCATGTGTGTCTCTCAATCGCGCTGATGTGGATAACACCTCACTATCCACATCAGAAATATATTGCCACATCATTTTTTTTTATTACAAATAATATTTTTTAAAAAGAAATCTCAAACTAATCTCCAAAATCCTTTCTTTCTTGATTTCTTTCCATTTTTTCTTCTCTTCCCATATTTTCCATCTATTTTGCTACTAATCATTCATTTTTTTTCTTTCCTAGTGATTTTTTTACGTTGAAGAGGAATTAGAGATAAGCAAAGCTTTGTTATGTTTTTTATTATAAATTTTGCTATTTTAATGGTGATGAGAAATAAAGTGACTCAAATGGAGGATGAGAGAAATAAGAGAAGGAGACCAAAAATGGGTCACCATAGAAAACTCTTCAAAAATGCTTTCAATAACCCTTACATTTAGAAAGTATCTCAAACATGTCTTTCAAAAACCCATCTAAAATCCGCATCTATTTCACAATTTAAAATCTCTTTTTTCCTCTCTTTTACCCAAATCTAAATAAATATATTTTTCTTAATCATTATAGAATTTGAGGTAGCATATGAGAAGAGGAAGAATTGTGGGTAAGAGTATTGGAAGAGATTGAAGAAGATGTGTGTGTGGTGATGGTGGGAGTTGGGTGAAATTATGAGGAGGAAGAAGAAGAAACATACATCATATTGGGAAAAGTTTTTTTTTTTAATTCTTTTTTAATTGTTATATTTTTCTTTCAATTCTTTTTTTTTAAAAATTAAATAGTTGTCTTCACTTGTTTTTAAACCCGTGTAACCACTCTCTTGATTTGATTCAGCAAAAACAAACCACATAAGCTTAGTTAACGGTCAAAGGGATTTAAAATAGTGTATTTTAATAAATTTAAGTATTCAGTTGGCAAAGTCGTAAGTAGAAGGATTTAGGTGACAAACAAAGTCAAGTATAAAGGTTTTTCAGGTCATTCCGCCATAAAATAAAGACGAAAAATAAATGGAACAAAAATAGTAAAAAGGAAAAAAGCAAAAAAGGTAAGAGTTGATTGATTCCAAGCTCCAACAACCGTCTGAATGGAGATCGGACTTTTTGTTACTCTCTCTCTCATCCATAATTCTTTTCTTTGACCTTTCTACACGCTTTCTCTCTCTACATATTTCTAGGATTTTGTTAACAATATTTCCTTCATCTCCCTTCTTCTTTACTTTATTCTCCATATTTCGCCCCTTTGTATGCTCTCTCTTTCTCTCTCTATACGTATTCTCTCTCTATATCTACACATATACTTAAACTTTTTTTGGCATTGTTACAGTTCTAGCTGAATTTCATGGCGAACGATTTGGAAACATCGGCGGCGGCAGCAGCAGCATCGACCGTCGTTGATGATAGCATTGAGGATGCCTGTAGTATTTGTCTTGAGCCGTTTAACTCCGATGATCCTCCTGCTGTATGCTATAAGCTTCGCTCTGTTTGATGCATTTTCCTGTTATATTAAATTATTTTTTTAAAAAATATATATAAAGTTAGGGATTATCTGCCTGTAGCATTTTTTTCCCCTTAGCTGTTTGTCTCTGATGATCTTCCTGCTGTAGGTTATCTCCAAGCGTGCCCTGTTTATTTTGTTGCATTTTCTGTTTTTTTTTTTAATTCCATAATTGGCTCTATATTGTTAAAAGTTAGGGTTTGTTTCTGGTTTTTAGCATTTCCGTGATGCATTTTCTGTTTTGTCAAGGATTTTCTGTTTATTAAGGAGAGGTTAGATGGCTCTAATGTATGTTGATCAGAATGGATGAGTTCTAGCAGTGTGTATTTTTCACGCCTTGGAAGATCCGACGACTTTTTAATGGAAGCAGTTGGTATATAAAACAATAAAAGAGGAAAAAGTTTGGATTTTGTGGTTTAATTGTTGAAATTTAATGTGAAATGTAGTCATGTATTTCTTTATTGGTGTTCAGTTGGTCAGTGAATATCATGTTACATCGAATCTCTTATATGCTTATTTTTGTGGACATAATTTCAGTTACATTTTTTCCTTCTCAATAGGAGTTATGTGCCCCTAGTGTGTAGAACTGGACCTTGCTCTAATTTCAGGACTCTTTTGTTAACCCTTGCCCTCTCTTATATTAGGATTTCCATAATGATAATGTAATCTACCAAGAAGGTATGCAAATAATATGCATGAAGTAGTGGTATGATTTATTTCAGGACTCTTTTGTTAACCCTTGCCTCTCTTGTTGATACATCCATCTCAACCTTAGTCTTATGATTTTTACTTATTCTGGTCCAATGTGATACCAGTTAAAACTCAATGGAACATAATGTTTGTCAAGGATTGGTCTTATTCTCCCAACTAATTTTACTTTGTGAAATAGTTTGATTGCTACTTTCTCAAAAAATTATTAGACAGTTTTCTTCAGTTTGTTTGACGTAAAGGAAGTATGTATCAAAGTAATGTTGCAAAGTTCTTGCTCTCTCATGGTGATGTCTTCTTTTGATTCTTGTGGCAATTCTTGTGTATGCTTGATTATTGTGTTCCATAATGCATTTACCCTAGTTTCTTAATTTCGTGTTTTCTTTCAGGTAACAGATTGTAAGCATGAATATCATTTGCAGTGTATTCTTGAATGGTACATTCAAAATTTGTTACTGTATAATATTTTGGTCAAATGTCGGGGACATACAGTTCCTCCCTGTCTGCACATTTTTAACCGTGGGTCTTGGTTGATATGCTCAATAAACATCATGCAAATTTTGTTCAGGTCTCAGAGAAGCAAGGAGTGCCCAATTTGTTGGAGGGTTCTTGCATTGAAAGACCCTGCGAGGTATTTGAATAATTCTGTGGCTAAGCACACAATTTTACAAACCAATGACTACTTTCTCGTGGAATTGGTCTTGTCTGTGGACAAGAGCTGCTAGCTGCAGCACGCAATGCAGCCAGAATTACATATCTTTTTTTTTTTTCTTAAAGGAATTTCATATTGTTTAAAAGCCAAGCATTCTGATTGATTCCTCATTGAGACGTATTTATTTCCCTCTTTTCTGATGATCTCCAGCCAAGAGCTACTAGCTGCAGTGGAGATTGAAAGGAACATGAGGTCAAGGCTTAATGTGCGTCATACCAACGAAAATGTTGAAGCCAACCATGTGGGTGACATTACCAAGCTTGGAAGTGGCTTATTTCTTTCCATTACATTTTGCTTCATTCTCACTGAGAGCCTTAGTATTTCCAGGATGCCACGCAGCAGAATGATTCAGATTTTGAGGAGCGAATTATGCGACATTTTGCTGCTGCGACCAGTAGAGTCCGTCTTGTCAACAGAAGGAGAAGACAGGTGTCTTCAGGAATTGGTCCTACACAGGTTGTACCATCTGTGCCGGTAGGAGTTAGTTCAAACCAGACACAGTATAATGAATCCACAGTACAGTTCCAAGGCTTTGGATTTTTTGGGGATGGGTCTGCTGCTTCTGCAACTTCATCTAGTATTAGACCTGCATCATCATCAGTTCCTGCCCATGGAAGTGATCCTTCTAAGCTTAGGTATGACTGAGAACTATCAAGCTTGATGAATGACTCGGTAGTGTAATGAAGCTAACTACTCAAAATCCTTAACATGCACCATTTCTTAATCCTAAGTGTGGTTACATGTTTTGACTTTGATGTTTTCGTTAAGTTTTTCCACAATTGATC
The DNA here is from genome assembly GCA_036250505.1 of Solanum acaule. Classification (NCBI taxonomy): domain Eukaryota; kingdom Viridiplantae; phylum Streptophyta; class Magnoliopsida; order Solanales; family Solanaceae; genus Solanum; species Solanum acaule. The sequence goes on along the minus strand of JAJOOR010006769.1, from coordinate 43,242 downwards.
TGGAATTGTATGCCTCACTACTTGGTTACTTGTTGGAATTCCTTCAGCCAACCACCAACTTATGGTCCCCAGGGGTCAAGCTCATCCGAGTTTCTTGCATTTTCTGAATCTATAAAATCCAAATGGTCTTCTGCTTCTGCGAGGTAGAGGAACTCCAACTTTTCGTTTCCTTGAAAGCTATTTTTATTCCCCTCTAAGGTTATTGTTTCTGTTTCAACAGGTATAAGGACTCAATCTCAAAAGGTACTCGTGGTTTTAAGGAAAAAATATTAGCACGCAACACCACTGTCAAGGAATTTGGCAGAGAAGTTCAGCGTGAGATGAGTGCTGGTGTTTCAAGAATGATTGAACGACTTGATCTTACTTCAAAACGTACTGGAGCTGCTGAACCATCTGCATGTACCATGGGTACCTCAAACTTTCCTGGTAGTGGAGTGAGTGAGCAAGGAAATGTGACATTTCAAGCGCATGATGGTTGCAGGAAGAATTCTACAATCGGAGTAACTCCTACCAATCCCTCATTGATCTCCAACACCAACACCATCACCAACACTGGCCAAATGGAAATTTCTCTTGGACAGGTTTGTTGTTGGTCCAAAGATATCTTGAGTAGTTGTGTAGCTTTACTTGTTTCCGTGTTCATCATCCCTGATGTTGCCAATATGCTCTTCTATTTTGTTATACATAGCTTCTGCCGGATGATTTTATTGCCTTTAAACAGAAAACTAAACTTAGAAGCCCAATCTGCTTGTATTTTTTCCGATTGTATATAGAATTAGCATACAACTGCAGCATTGGAACTTTAAATCAGAAACTAAAATGACAACTTCCTAAACAGAATACTTTACATACTGTGAGAAAAAAGAGAGTTTGGGAGAAAACTCAGCTTGATTATTCTCTCAAACATTTTTTGTTTAAATAGCCAAGTGTACATATTTTAAGGAAAGGAAGAGAATCAAAATACATAATTAGAGGAGTAAATCCTAGGAAGTACTTCAATCTATCTGCCTAGGGTCCTATCTCTTGTCTGGAAATGTTAAAAGAGATGTTGCTTCAATTTAATTATACCAGCTTCATCATTGCCCATGATGACTATATCATTTCCCCCCACCCCCACCTCCACCCCATTCAGGAGGATCAATAGAGTTCCCACTTACCCTCCACCGTGACTCGAAACCTCAACCTATTGATTGATGGTGGAGGTGCTCAACCACTAGAGCAAGCCTCCCTTGTCCGTGATGACTATATCATCAACATAAATGACCAATTGAATACAATGTGATCAATTTTCACTGAGAGTCATACCAAAGTCTTGAATGATCATGTTGGAACTTACCAAATCATGTTCGAGGAGATTGTTTAAAACCATATAGGGATTGATGCAACTGACGTACAATACCACAGCCACTATACTCTCCCTGAGTAACAAATTCAGGAGGTTGCTCCATATATACATCATCCTCAAGATCACCTGGAGAAAACATTTGTGATGTCCAACTGATATAGAGGTGATAAAGAGGTCAATCAAGAGCAATAACCATGGATAGTAAAAGATGACCATATGCTATAGCTAAGGGGGAGAAAGTATCACGCCTGAATCTCGGAGTACCTTTGGTAACAAGGTGAGCTTTAAGTTGATCAATTTGACCACCTGGATCAATTTTGACTACATACATGCACCCAAATACATGTAAAAAGACATCTTTGATCATCTCATATCATCATCTAAAATGGGATAGCACTTCACTTGTGGACTTAGGGATAGGGATGGGATTAGGGTTACGAGTGGATTGAATACCTTTCCGGAGTGCGATTGGTGGACTAGGAGGAGACAAGTCCGCAGTATGCGAAGGATCCAGTACAAGACGTGAATCATCTAGATATGATGCTGGATAATGACGGCGATGATAAGTCAAGAGTGGTGGAAATGGAGCTGTAGGTGATGGAACTAGAGCTGTAGGTAGTGAAGCCGGATTTGTAGGTGATGAAACTGGCAACACCTTAGAAATATCTAATATGATCACCTGGATCTGTGAAGTATGGATGGATTTGAAAGAAGGCAATATCAGCAGAGATAAGGAACCACTAGAGGTTAGGTGAATAACATTGATATCCCTTTGCGCCCTCGAGTAACCTAGAAATATACATTTAAGAGCACGAGAAGCTAAATTATCTTTTTTATGAAATAAGGTTATGGACAAAACACATGCTCCTGAAGACACGAGGTAGAAGAGACCCAGTAGCTTTGGCTTGGACATTGTATATGTGCGTAAAAATCTACAAAAGAAGTACAAATGATAGATTTCAAATCAAGTATAAATCATATGAGTTGTTTTAGACACCTGAACTCAAACCTAGAATGTTCAATTCCTGAATTCACCTCTAGATTTTGGAAAATGATTACAAGTGAAACAGGAATATGTGACACAGTAGTGCTTTGACAGGATTTTAGGTGTTTGTGTTTCCTGTGTCTGTTCCTTTCTATTCTCCCACCAGAATTACTACCACTTTTTATTTATTTTTCATAGTGCAATGTGTTATAAAGAGCTTTTCCATGACTTTTCTTATTCCATCTATCCCTACGTGCTCAATAGCAAAAACAATGACGGGTATTGTTTGATTGCCTGATCAGCTCATCCAAAAGCCGTTAGAAAAAAACATTTTATTTTACTTGAAATGTGTCTTCTCCGTGTCTCTTCACGTGCATGCTGATTCTATTTCATGATCATGTATGTGTAAATATATTTTGACAAAGAGAGTTGCAGTAAGACTTGAACCTAGCCTCCTTTTACTTTGATGCCATGTTGAATTGCGTTAACACCTTATCAAAAGGTCAAGCTATTAGAGAAACTTTTATGTATTTAATTATGTCTTCGTCAAGTCTCGTTATAATTATAAACTAGTCAGATTGATTATTTAGAAGTGGCATTTCAGCTTCTTCTCCTTATCTCATCAAAGTGATGAAGTTTATGAAGTAACTTTTGCAAGAGGTTAGGATTGGAAGATAACCAAAAAGAATTTTGACTTGTCCATCTTGATAGTTCTCTTTGTTTTTGAAACGAGCTCTTTCCACTGTTTAACAGTTTCTTTCCCTCTTTTCCCCCTTCAGAATGGAAATTGATGCTGCAACCCCGTCGAAGTCAGAATAAATGATGCTTGATTATGGCCCTCTTTGTCTCTGCTGTTAACTTATAGCATAATTTATAATCTGCAAGTGATGCTCTAAAGGTCAGTTATTGCAGTAGGTGACTGACTTGCGTCCTGCAGTTGTGAAAACCTGGAGATTTGATGTGCTGTTGGAGAAATTACAGTTTGTGTTTAAGCCTTAAGGTCTCATGACCTGTTCTCTTTACTGTAAACCTGTAGGATAGGAAGATTGTGGAGCAGATAAGCTTGTGTAATTAACCATGTCCATTAGCTTAATGGATATTCAAGAAGGGATGTCTTATGGACTATCCGTTATTCTTCTTTATGGTGGTTATATTTTCTTCTTTATTATGCTTTTGCCCAGTTTATCTGATTTTATCTTACTTAATCCAGAAGCTTGATTTGACTGAATGACTGCTTGAAAAAAGTGATGCTTTTTTGTCACCACTTTGTTGTCGTGCACCTAACCTTAGGTGTTGTCATTTATGTGAAATGTGGTTCTTAGTTTGCATCTTAAATCAAAGATAAATTCAAGCAATTTCTTGAAGACTACTTCGGTGCTTCTTCCATGAAATACCATCTGACTGTTTCCTGATAGTCACTGTAGATAAGGGTGTCAAACCATTAGCTAACATTTCACCTGCAGCAACAGAATCATTACCAGAACAATCAGTCTAGTGTGGGTGAACGATATCAAGATTCTTCTTGACTAGTAAAATACTATTTGGATAGAGAAGTAGGAAGAGTCCAGGAGCTACACCAAATTCCTTTAGCAACTAGTTGAAAAATTAGTCCTCTAGTGAAGGAAACGTTGGCACCCTTAGTAGTAGTAGGTTAAATCAAAATTGTGAACTTCCTTCTCATGTCCCTTGTTTCTGTGGGAAAAACATTTCTTATATCTTTTAGTAGCTCTTAATAGTATTACCCTTTATTAGCATTTCCATCTGACCACCCTTGATTAGATATTACTACCGTTGAATTCTTTTCTTAGTACTATCACATGTCCATTTAGGGTGGAACAAGTGAAACAAATCTTCCTCTTTTCTTATCTTCCGTTGGGTTTCCTTTTTGTTGATCTTTGTTAGTTTTTGTACACTCCTAGTTTATATTAGAAGAACTTATTGAATCCAGTGGGAAACACTTACACCATGTGAAATGTCCTTAAAGATAGTGTCTTTGACATGCCTCGAGAATTCTCTACAAGTATTTTCCGTAACATTTTCAACTGTTTCTGTCTCTGTCATCTCCTTCCTCTGTTCTCTCTGTTTCCCATCTACCTCTTTTTTCCTTTTTTCTTACTATCTAATAGCTCTTTCATTATAGTTTATCATTGATTATACATTCCCCTCTTTAAGCCAAGCTTACTTTGCGCCAATTTTCATTTTTCTTTTGTGGACAAGTTATAGATAAACATTGGTAATAAAACCTCCTCTTATGTAGTGTTCCGGTCACCAAAATAATTTTTTGGTATCTATTTTAATAATACTACTTCATAACCGTTACTCCCCTTATTTTATTTTATGTGGTACACTAACATATTTTTATATTTGAAAATTATTTAACATTGAGCTTTCAATTTTATCCTACTGACATTTTTTCAAAGCCATGATATGTTTTAGATAATAAATTTTAAAAGTATTTTCTCAAAATTTTGTGCATAGTAACATCACATATAAGGAAACAAAACCATTGTAGTTTAATATGCAAAATATATATTAGTTGTATAGTTTGGTTGGTTTGATATCCGGGCTACAATCGCTTTCTATTCCTTTTTTCTCTTGGTAAGAAAATACTCTTTTTAGATTTATTAACAAATAATTTACTATGACTATACAGAAGTTTCGATAATTTATTTTTAAAACATTACATAAGAATAGAGTCACATTATTGTTATTAGGGAAAATTATGATGTCTCAGTTGTTAGGTAAGATATAATAGCTTTTGTATAATACATAAAGTAAGGATTACGAATGTTACATGTTTACTGAGTATAATTTTTTTACTACTAGGGCTTTTATACATACAATGTTCAACCAAAAGTTTGATTTACGGGGTAACTCTTTTGTTTTCTTCCCACTTGTTATTTTTAATGTAGTACTCTTAGATAAGGATCTAATTTCACGTAATATTTTTGTTAATTACTAGTTTCTCAGTACATATAAGATAATCGAATATTGATTGTCGTTGGATTGTACACATTTTAATTAAAGAAAGGTACATGTTAAAAGATGATACATGAAAGAATACAATATAAGTATTTGTGGAAGATCAATATTGATGTCCGTATGATAATTTATTTGTGGATATCAAGATAATTGGATATCGTTTGAACAATGAAGATGAACAATTAAAGATTAGTTAGATACCTATACTTTTTTTTTTTTTTTTTACTTATTTTGAATTTATGAGGTATAACCATGTAGCCAATAAAACAAGAAATATATCGTATCTAATACTTGCTCGTAGATGATATTTTTAGTGTATGCTTCTTTCCTTTGTTATGTCAAACATTGATATCCGTTTCCAAAATTAGCCAACTAAAAATATATCTTATTTAATACTACTTTATCAAAACTCTCATTGTCAAACATTGATATCCCTTCCCAATTTTATCTAATACTTCTTCGTACATGATATTTTTAGTGTATGCTTTTTTTATTTGTTATGTGTTGCCTGTTATTATCAAAAATCTCGTTGTCAAACATTGATATCCCTTTCCAAAATTGGGAATCGTTTGACCCTATAGACTTTAGTAACTCTAAACGTATTCTACTTTTTTCTTATACTTCAATTAATGACAACATTATGTTAATTGTTGAATCACATTTTTTTTAAATTCTAAATCTATTAAAAAAAAAATTGGTTCGGATCCGACAAGACAATGTTAGATTAACTTTTTATTATTAGTGTTGTTGATTTATACAATTATAACAGAACTCAAAATTTACCCTAAACTAAAAATCTAAATTTCAGTACAATTATATATCTTAATTATTTATAGGATAGTTTAAAAATGATACCATAATGAAAATATAAAATTCAATAAACTAATATATATACCAATAAATTAAAAAGTTTGATTTTAATCTAACTTTTTATACAAATGACTTAAGTTTATATTAAAAAAAAAACAAGATATCATACTATTTTTATTGAAAAGAGGACAAAAACAGAACATGCAACTAGAAAATTAAATGATTGAGATAAATTATAACACTGAAATGAAGTTGAGATGAATTACAATCCTCCCTGAATAGATGAAATGAATTAGTTCAGGGGACGATACCAAACAGTTGAGATGCACTAATGCATTAGTAACTTCTATTAAGTATTGGAGTTTTTGACAACTTCAGACTTCAGAATTGTAAGAGCAAAAGGACTCCTAAAATCAATTATCAATAACCAAATCCTTTTTTATTTTAAAATTAATTATCATAAAATAAAAATAATAAATAATAATTTTATCTATTAAAAAGACTTTTAACGAAGGACCAAGAATTCAATAACACTTCTAACCTCTCCATTTTTTAATATAATATTCATATGGATAGACATATATAGATATGGTAAGAATAAATCCAAATTAATAAGATGTTAGCCATGTTTGTACTATATCACTTTGTATATTATTGTAAAAAACTTAATTTACTAGTATGAAGATTTAAATAGTTTAATTTAAAGATCTAAAAAAATTATAATGTTAAAAAAAATATCAAGTTTCTGTTTTTAATAAAGATTTTTTTTCTACAAACTTCAATATTATCCAAATAAAAATAAAATTATAAACTATTAAAACGAATTGAGGTCTTAAATTTCTAGAGTCTTAAAATAAAGGCTTTATTAGCCTTCCCCGTTAACCACTATTAAGAGAGATCGTAATAATGCAGGTTATCCACTCCTACACCAAATCCAAATTAAAATAATTCACCCCACCATTAATTTATAGTTGTTAATATAAATTATGTAGTTTTTTATCATGTAATTTAAGTTTCTAAAATACTTTTACTACTTCATATTCTTAGCAAAAGATAAATATGATAATACGAATTTACAAAAAAAAATCTTGTTCGTTTTCAAACTCTACTGGAATAAAGTATCTGGGAATTTTAATGAGTTATGTAGTCTTTAAGCAATTATTTAATTGGGTCAGGATTTGGGCAGGTTTTATTTATTTGAGTTGATATATGTAGGTCATTGATGGACATCGACGAAAGAGAATCCCATGGCAGCCCGGAAGAATTGGCTCATCCTTGAATTCGAAACAATGATCACTGATCTCCTAAGCGAGGTCTGTCAGTAGCTGCTTGAAGATGTCCTGTACTCAACAAAAATAAGAGCAAGTGCAGAATCAATACACAACCACAGTGTACTGGTAGGATCACGCGGCTATCCCACTAGTGCAACATAAGCAAGTCAAACAATAATATAATCACATGCATAAATATTAACATATACAACATTATCAACATTTACGAACAACTTCACATTTTATATCAAATCATGGGTCCTCTCATGGAACCCAAACCCAAACAGTTAGCATGCCGGAGCGTGGCAACCGATCCCATATTTATGTCGGAACATGGCAACCGATCCAAGTTAGTTATGTCGGAACATGGCAACCGATCCCATTCACACACCACAATCACAATCACAAGTATATCATCAAGATCATACATTTAAGTCATGATTTCATGTTAATGATAATTCATCTATCTCATTTACAACAAGTGTGATTAATATTGCAACATTTATACATATACAAGTATCATAATGAAGCAAGAACAGTCATACACCACACAATCATAGAATCACAACCATCACCTACCTCGAAACAAGCTTGAAACCCTAAGAAACTTGATCCTTCCCTTTCCGGATTCGTTCCGCTTGTTCTTGGTCTACAAACAATCAATACAACACGGGAATCAACAAACAATCGCTAATTACCCGAAACTATAAGAATTATATGAACCCTAGATCAAACCCATGATCCCCATTATCCAAATTAGGGTTAATTCCACCATAGAATCTATAACAAAACCGTCCCCCATCAATATTTATGCATTCTATTACATTCTACGGATTGAAAAACGGATTCGGGGAGTGAAAAACTTACCTTTAGCCTCAAGAATGGTGAAAAACGAGTAGGAGTCACCTGGGGTTCGTTCTTTAGCTCTAAAAGTAAAAAAGTGCATAATGAGGTCGTTTAGGGGTTTATTAACGACTTTAATTCGCGTCGGGCCTGCCACAGCGACAGAAATCCCGACCGAGGCGGCATTTGCGAGACAGAGAGCAATTTAAGTAATTCAAAATTTCCCATATTACAACACACCTCTAACCCATGACGCTCAGAAAATACCATTCACACCAAGATCGATTCCGGGAGTTCTACTCGCCCAAATTCAATTCCGTATAGTTGTACGGATTCCTTAACGAGTTATCTAACACCTCATGTAATCAAATTCATAATTAAATAACCCGATTGCTATCAAATTTTCCTACACCTTAAAGACTCCAATTTCGTTCAAATCTGGACTAGGTTGGGAAAATCAAAATACTACGAAAAAGTTTTCCAGCCCCAATTTTCCCCCCGTTGGCTTTTCTATAACGATGAAAACAGGTCGTTACAATAGATACCAATTTACCTATCACTCGTCCTCGAGTAACAAAACTTAGGAAAAGTAGGCTAAGGAAAGAATGAAGTAGTATTTGATTCGACGAACAATTGGGGATACTTGTCTCGCATGTCCCTCTCGATTTCCCAAGCAGCTTCTTCAACTGGAAGATGTTTCCATTGAAACTTCACGGACTTAATCTTCTTGGTCCTCAACTTACGCACATCACGATCAAGAATTGCAATCGGTTCCTCCTCGTATTGGAGGTCCTTTTCTAACACAATTGAGTCCCACTTAATAATATAATCCCCGTCACCATGATACCTCTTCAACATGGATACATGAAATACCGAATGAACACTCAATAGATTATGAGGTAAAGCCAATCTATACGCTATCGGTCCTACACATTCAAGAATCTCAAATGGACCAATGTATCTAGGACTTAGCTTATCCTTCTTACCAAATCTCATCACCCCTTTCATAGGTGATACCTTAAGAAGAACATTTTCATCAGATTGAAATGCCATGTCTCTTACCTTATGATCTGCATACTTCTTTTGTCTACTCTGGGCTGCTAGAAGCTTAGCTTGAATACTCCTTTCCTTATCTTGAGCATCCTTCACTAAATCAATCCCCAAAGACTTCACTTCGCCAGCCTCAAACCATCCTATGAGCGATCTATATCCCCTCCCATAGAGTGCCTTGAATGGTGCCAAATCAATGCTAGAGTGATAACTATTGTTATAAGAAAACTCACACAAAGGTAAGAACTTATCCCAATGTCCTCCAAAATCAATCACACATGCTCTCAACTGTCTTCGAATACTTGAATAGTCCTATCCGATTGTCCATCTGTGGATGAAAGGTTTTACTAAAAGTGAGTTGTGTGCCCAATTCATCATGCAATTTCCTCCAAAACATGGATGTGAATTGGGTACCACAGTCTGAGATGATAGAAAGGGGCACCCCGTGCAACCTCACTATCTCATTCACATATACTTTAGCCAATTGTTCAGCATTATAATCTATTCTAACACTACCGCTACCAACTCTAAATCATGCATTGGATAATTTCTCTCGTGCACCTTCAATTGACGCGAGGCATAAGCTATAACATTCTTATCCTGCATCAACACAACACCCAGACCAGAATTTTAAGCATCACAATAAACAATAAAGTCTTTACCTTCCACCGATAATGCTAGAATAGGCGTGGTGGTCAAGAGAGTCTTGAGCTTTTGAAAGCTTTCCTCACATTTCGCAGTCTATTCAAATGGTATCTCCTTTTTGGTCAAATTGGTTAAGTGAGTAGCAATTGAGGCAAAATTCTTAACAAACCAACGATAGTAGCTAGCGAGCCCAACAAAAATCCTAACTTCCGTCACAGAGCTAGGCCTAACCCAATTCTTAACCGCCTCAATCTTTTGAGGATCTACCATTACCACTTCTTTTGAAACTACATGCCCCAAAAATGCAATCGATTTCAACCAAAATTTACACTTTGAAAATTTAGCATATAACTTTTGTTTCCCACGAACACCCAAAACAGTATGAAGATAGTTGGCATGCTCTTCTTCACTTTACGAATAAACCAAAATATCATCAATAAAAACTATAACGAACAAATTAAGAAATGGTTTGAACACCTCATTAATCAAACTCATAAAAGTTGCAGGTGCATTGGTCAAACCAAAAGACATAACCAAAAACTCATAGTGCCCATAACGAGTTCTAAACTCCGTCTTAAGCACATCTTCGGGCCTAATTTTTAATTGATGGTAACCGGATCTTAGATCAATCTTAGAGAAAACCGCTTTCTCTTGTAATTGGTCAAATAGATCATCTATTCGAGGCAAATGATACTTGTTTCGAATAATGACTCTATTTAATTGTTGGTAATCTATACACATTCTCATACTACCATCCTTCTTCTTAACAAACAAAACTGGAGCACCCCATGGAGAAGTACTAGGGCGAATAAATCCCTTATCAAGAAGGTCTTGGATTTGAGCCTTAAGCTCTCTTAATTCTGTCGGAGCCATGCGGTATGGAGGGATAGAAATAGGGCGCGTACCAGGCTCTAAATCGATACAAAAATCTATATCTTTATTCTGAGGCATACCATGCAAGTTATTAGAAAACACTTCACTAAGTTCAGACACCACACGAATAAACCCAATGGATGGAGCCTCAATCTCTACATCTCTAATATGAGCCAAATAAGCCAAACAACCCTGTTCTACTAATTTACTAGCCCGAATGAAGGATATAATCTTAGCTTGATTAGACTTGTACAACCCTTCCCACTCTAATTTTTCCCTTCCCGGAATTTCTAGAGTTACAGACTTAGTATTACAATTAAGCACACCATAATAAGGGGACAACCAAGTCATGCCTAAGATTATGTCAAAGTCAATCATATCCAAAATCACTAAATCAGCCCAAGTCTGAAATCCCATAAACAAAATAGGACAAGCATGATAGACATGGATAACTATGACTGACTCTCTAACTGGGGTAAAAACACGAATAAGGGCATCAAGAATATCACAAATCATCTCAAAATCTGAGGCAAATCTTACAGATACATATGAATAAGTAGAACCCAGATCAAACAACACATTAGCTATAACACCCCTAAATATTAACCAAGAGTCGCATGTCGATTTACCGTTGCTTAATTACTACAATATGTTTTATTCTCATTTTGGGAACTTGAAGTTTTGTGATAATTGAAAACTTGCTTAACATAAATTGTGATCGTAATTTAAGGTATTGTATTGGGGTATTTTCTTAATATTCTAATTAGAATTATGTATAACTTTAAAAGGAGGTGAGGGATATATATATAGGTGTATATGTATGCATTTTGGGCAGCACACAACTATTTGGGCAACCACCTTTTTGGAGACAGTTGTGCATTGTGATAAACATCACTCTTGAGACTATATTTTGACACCTTCTCTAGTGAAATTCGTTTCCCCTAAGGCCTAAGAACCTTAGAACATTATCTAACCATTTGTTCTTTAAAATCACAAGATAAAAACTTGGTCCTTTTGGCTGGAATTCGAGACACACACTTCTTTTTGGTAAGTGACGAAATTTGTTTCTGAGCTGGGTAGTGTTAGGTATTTTATGCATATCTCTTTCTCTAGAACTTAGTTTACAGTGAATAAATATGATTTGGAAATCTAATTCGTAGACCTACAACTCTTATGTTTATGTAAAACTCTAATTTAGCTGTTATGGATTCGAAATATGGGATGTAACATAGGACAAGTTCTGTCCAGAGTTCGAAAGTAGGAATCTTGTATGGACAACTGTTAGTGTTTTGAATATATCTTTTTGTACAAAATATATTTTGCGGTGATTTTGTTTGTTTGCAACCTTAAGAGATGTACTTACATCTTTCATGAAGGTTATACAATCTAGTTTTGCTGTTTTCCTTTTCAAATCTAAGTTGCGACATGAGGTACTAGGCTTGCCAGAATCACTGTTTTGGGAGCATAGTCGTATTTGTACAGGCTAAGCTTACTTGTGATGATAATCCTGTTTTACTTCGACATTATTGAGATACTAGGAATTAAAGAAGTTATTTAATTGTATTTTTAAGGTTGTATATACTCGTGAACAAGTTGAGGACCTTGAAATGTTGGTTGGTCTATAATCTGAACTCGCGAAGTTGTGTTGTACTGTTTCTTTGCTAAAGCACTGAGGTTTGTGTATAAACTTGTACTTGCACTCTTTTAACTGCTGGTATATCTGAAAGTTGATCTTGGTACCTTGGTTACCTCTTGTCACTTTGCATTGTTGTGTTGGGATCCTTTAAGACGTTAAAGACGCTTGTGTAACTCGCCCATTTGTACGGATTGTTTGATCACTTGGCACTTTTGTTGGGGCCTTGTCCTTCTTGTGGCTGTAACTTTGTCACTATTGGCATGCGTCTTGATTCAGATCACTTGCCATCTTGACTCTGGATTTTTAGTCCGTCTTAAGAATGGAAGTTGTCCATTTTAAGTACGAACTAGAAAGCTATTTTTAATATGGTTCTTGGTTCTCTTGATTATTGGGCTTTGACCCTTCTTGATACAGGGCGTCGTCCCTTCTTAATATCTGCTTGTGCTTGGTGTGACGACATGATGTATATATTGGGCGAGCCTTGTTGTTGAATCTCTTGGAAAATGGTGCTATAAGCGTTCTTGACATTTGGATCTTTAAATATCGAACTTGATACTCTTTATATATTGTTTACTTGATTTATTTATTATGTTCAATTATGTTGCCCATGACTTGAGAAAGGTAACTTGGTGAATGTGAGCGCTCTGAACCTATAGTTTTTGCACCACTAAGCTATATGCTTAGCGATAGTTGTTTCTATCGTAGGGAATGATCGAGTGGATGCTTGAAGCTGGCCATTGGAGATGGAAATTTTGAGAACCTTAAGGAAGATCACATTTTCTTATAAACATCTATATTTTGTATAAACCTTGGGACTTGTACATGATCTATGTGTTGTATATTTACATGAAATTTTGAGGACTAATTTGATCATGTCACCATGGGTTATAATATAAGCATGGCTCTATATTTTGTTCTTTTGAAGTGTGTAAGCCCAAGTCTTGTAATATATTAAATTTTCCACTAATTTTGAATGATTGTGTGAAGCATGAACGACCTAGTTTGGGTACTCAAAAGTCTGTAATATTCTTGTTATGTCATTTTTACTAGTGTGAGGACAATATATGCATAAAAATCTTGTGAATTTTGGCTTATATTATTTCGGAAGGGTCATTACAAGTGTTGGTATCGGAGCCTAGATTTGTGCTTCTAGGACTTTTGCTGTGAATTATTTGTATACTTGTTCGCTTTCGAAAAAGGTTCTATTTGGATTATTTGTTCACTTACATGGTTTATAATATTTTATCATATGTAGAGTGCACATGCATCATGTACATGTCCCTAATGCAATGCGATCTTCCTTTTTGAATGAATTAAGTTATGGCCTCTTCTTCTGACCGACCTATGGAAGCTGATCGTGAAGGTTTGGGTATCTCTGTTCCCCAACCTCATGCACTAGAATAGGTTGGAGAACCTTTCTCGAATCAATATGTTCCCCACACTAGTGGTTCTGAAGTAGGAAACCATCCGAGTGTAAGAGCTGGTCCACATCCTCACATGAGCCGTGGTATTCAAGCCATGAATCCTCCTTTTCAATGAATGGCTGAATTCTTCCACCACATGGCTTAAGCGATGCATGATCCCAACGTGATTAACGTTGAGAAAATGAGGAAAATGGGTGGTGTGTAGTTTGAAGGTACTGTTGATCCCATTGTTGCTGAACAATGGCTGAAGCTCATAGAGAGGGTATTTGAGCAGTTAGAGTGTTTATATGTTGCCAAATTTAAGTATGCTATTTCACTATTACAAAAAGATGCGTACGATTGGTGGGTAAGTGTTCCAAATGCCAAGGTAAAACCTCATGTTCTTACCTGGAATGATTTTCTTAAGGAATTTTGATTGAAGTATGTTCCACCTGCTTATTGTGATGCAAAGAGAAATGAGTTTTTGAATTTAAGGCAACGAGGCATGTCTATTGCTGAGTACCAGCAGAAGTTTCTAAGGCTCTCTCGTTATGCTGGAGGTATTATTAAAGAGGAAAAAGACAAGTGCAAGAAATTTGAAGATGGTTTAAATGATTCAATTAGAAAGAATGTGGCGATCTTGCAACATGAGAACTTTTGTAAATTAGTGTCTGCTACTTTTACTTGGGAATGACTTGATAAAGAAAAAGCTAGTAGAAATGAAAACAAATTCCTAAAGCCTAGACTAGATTTTGGGGGTCCATAAAAAAGGGGAAGGTTTGATAATTCTAAGGCTGGTAGTGATAACATGCCACTGCAATAAAAGCAAAATAGATCAAATTTTTCTATAACTAGCACTCAAAATTATGGCCAAGGTAAGCCTCGTGTTCCCACTTATCCGCAATGTGGAAAGAATCATTATGGTACTTGCAGGAGAGCTTCTGGTACATGTTTCAATTGTGGGAGCTTTGATCATAAAGTGAAAGATTGTCCTAATCCTAATAATGCTCCTTCCTTGAGAACTGAAGGCTCAGTTCATAAGCCTTCTATTAATTCTCCTCAAACTAATAGAGGTGTAAGACCTAAAAACACCTAAGCAGCAAGTATAAGTGGAGCTAATCAAGCTAGTGGACAAAGGGCTACTGCACGTGCTTATGCTATGATGCAGAGGGATGATCAAGATGGACAAGACATGGTTGTCGGTAAATTTCACTTATTTGGCTTATGTGTGTTTACATTGATTGATCCGGGTTCTACACATTCCTATATTTGTTCATCACTTGTTCTTCCATGTGAAATCTGTGAGACTTAATTATGATGTGTTGGTTGAAAGTCCTTTGGGCTATCAAGTGGTGTGTAATCGAGTTTACCAAGATTGTCCCTTCGTGATTCAAAACCTAGTCTTCCCTACTAATTTGATTGAAATACCCTTCAAGGATTTTGATGTTATTACCGGGATGGATTGACTTTATAAATATCATGCGGTGGTAGATTGTAGGTCTAAGCATGTGACTTTTAAAGATCCGACATTTTCACACATCAATGTACAAGGTGAAAGATCATTGACATCTAGTATTATTTCTGCGGCCTTGGCAAGAAAGTTGATGCGTCAAGGTTATGGGGCATACCTTGCTCACATAGTTGATACACGGTTGGAGAGTCCTTGTATTAAGGACATACCTGTTGTATGTGATTTTCCAGAAACCTTCCTGGATTGCCCTCGGAAAGAGAGGTTGAATTTCCAATCGAGCTTATTCCTAGATCTACCCCTATTTCTATCATTCCTTATAGAATGGCTCTGGCAGAATTAAGAGAATTGAAATCTCAATTGCAAGAACTTCTTGAGAAAGGTTTTATTCGACCTAGTGTTTCTCCTTGGGGATCCTCTGTTTTATTCGTAAAGAAGAAAGATCACACTCTTAGGCTTTGTATTGACTATAGACAATTGAACATAATAACAATCAAGAATAAATATCCACTACCAAGGATCGATGATTTGTTTGACCAACTAAAGGGTTCTAAAGTATTCTCAAAGATTGATTTAAGGTCTGGATATCACCAACTGCGTGTTAGAGAGAAAGATATTCCTAAAACTGCTTTTAGAACTTAGTATGGTCACTATGAATTTTTGGTGATGCCATTTGGATTGACAAATGCTCTTGCGGTATTCATCAATCTAATGAATCGAGTATTCAAGCCTTATCTTGATCAGTTTGTGGGTGTTTTTATAGATGATATTTTATTATTTTCCAGAAGTAGTGAAGACCATGATAAACACCTCCGGATTATTTTGCAAATTTTTAAGGAGAAAGAACTTTATGCTAAACTTTCCAAGTGTGAATTTTGGCTTGATGAAGTGACATTTCTGGGACATGTTGTATCAGTCGAAGGCGTAAAGGTGGATCCCAGTAAGATACAAACGGTTGTTGAATGGAGACCTCCCAAAAGTCCAACCGAGGTAAGAAGTTTCTTAGGCTTAGTAGGATACTAAAGAAGATTTGTGAAAGATTTTTCCATTATCGCCTCTCCTTGGACTAAGCTCTTGCAGAAGGAAGTCAAGTTTAATTGGAATGACAAATGCCAAGAGAGCTTTGAAACTCTCAAATCCTTGCTGACTCAATCACCTATACTTACTCTACCAATTGAAGGGAAATACTATGTAGAATACAGCGATGCTTCTCGCAATGGTCTTGGATGCGTTTTGATGCAAGAAGTGAAGGTTATTTCTTATGCCACTCAGAAATTAAAACCGCATGAATTGAATTATCCCACCCATGATCTTGAACTTGCTGCTATAGTCTTTCCTTTAAAAATATGGCGGTATTATTTTTATGGAGAGAAATGTCATATATTTACTGATCACAAGAGCTTAAAGTACTTGGGTACTCAGAAGGAGCTAAACCTTCAACAACGCAGATGACTTGAACTCATTAAGGATTATGACTGCACGATTGATTATCATCCAAGTAAAGTCAATGTGGTTGCAAATGGCTTAAGTCGAAAATCCTTTGCAAGCATTTCTTTGAGTCCCTTACCCTTGTTTCTTGAGTTATGAGCCATGAATGTTTGTTTCACACTTGATTCAAATGATTCAGTTATTGGTAATTTGCAAGTAAAATCAATATTACTTGAACAGGTGAAAGAAGCACAAAAGATAGATGAGAAACTTGTAAAATTGACCAGAGAAGTTCAAAATGGGGAAAAGTTTGATTTTACATTAACAGAGGATGTTGTCTTATTTTACCAGAACAGGTTATGCGTCCCTAATGATGACAACTTGAGGAGAAAAATACTGAATGAAGCACATACTTCACCATATGCAATGTATCCTGGAGGTACAAAGATGTACCAGACCATCAAAGAACATTATTGGTGGAATGGTATGCAGAGAGACATTGCGGAGTTTATTTTCAAATGTTTGGTTTGTCAACAAATAAAGGCAGAACATCAGGTCCCAGTTGGTTTACTACAACACTTGTCGATGCTGGAATGGAAATGGGAGAGAATAACTATGGACTTTGTTTCTGGACTTCCTCGTACCCAAAGAAATCATGATGCAATATGGGTGATTGTGGTCAGGCTAACCAAGAGTGCTCACTTCTTAGCAATAAGGATAGATTACTCACTTGAACATTTAGCTGAATTGTACATTAATGAGATTGTAAGACTACATAGGATCCCTGTTTCTATTGTATTTGACCGAGACCCAAGGTTTACATCTAGATTTTGGGGTAGCTTGTAGGAAGCTTTGGGCACTAAGTTGAAATTTGACACTTCGTTCCATCCTCAAACAGACGGCCAGTCGGAAAGGGTGATACAAATTTTGGGGGATATGCTTCGAGCTTGCATTATGGAGTTTGAGTTTAGTTTGGACAAACACTTGGCTTTGATAGAATTTGCTTACAATAACAGTTATCAATCGAGTATTGGAATGCCTCCCTATGAAGCCTTGTGCAGAAGCAAATGTCGGATCCCTTTTTGTTGGAGTGAAGTTGGTGACAAAAAACTTATTGGTCTTGAAATTGTGCAACAAACAGAGGACAAGGTAAATATTATCAAGGATCGTCTAAAGATTTCTTTGAATAGACAAAAGTCGTACGTTGATCGTAAAAGGCATGACATTGAATATCAAGTGGGAGATAAAGTATTCCTAAATGTGTCTCCATGGAAAAAGATTATGAGATTTGGCAAAAACGAAAAACTTAGTCCCCAATTTATTGGACCTTATGAGATACTTGGAAGGGTTGGACCAATTGCATATAAATTGACTTTGCCATCGGAGTTAGAGAAGATCCACAATGTCTTTCATGTTTCTATGCTCAGAAGATATCGTTCTGATCCATCACATATTCTTTCAGTTGAATCTATTGAGATTAATCTTGACTTGACTTATAATGAAGAACCTATCCGAATTGAAGCTCGAGAAATAAAGCAACTTAGAAACAAGAGAATCCCCTTAGTAAAGGTACTCTGGAGGAACCATTCTGGAGAGGAAGCTACCGAAGAAAGAGAAGAAGACCTGAGGACCCAGTATCCTCACTTGTTCCGGGACTAGAGTAAGGTAAATTTCGAGACGAAATTTCTTTAAGGAGGAGAGAGTTGTAACACCCCTAAATATTAACCAAGAGTCACATGTCGATTTACCGTTGCTTAATTACTACAATATGTTTTATTCTCATTTTGGGAACTTGAAGTTTTGTGATAATTGAAAACTTGCTTAACATAAATTGTGATCGTAATTGAAGGTATTGTATTGGGGTATTTTTTGTAATATTCTAATTAGAATTATGTATAACTTTAAAAGGAGGTGAGGGATATATATATAGGTGTATATGTATGCATTTTGGGTAGCACACAACTGTTGACACCCAATTTTGACCATCCCCGATAATAATTAATTTTTGAGTTTCTTAATTGTCAAACGATTTAAAATAATTCGCTTTATAAAATTCAAATAGTTTCAAGGTTATTTTAAGTAATTTCTGTCGATTTTTATAGTATTTCGAATGATAAATATATTTCATATAATTATATACGTAATTAGTATATTTTATAAATGTTTGAAAATCATATCAAAAGATTTTTACTTTGTTAAAATAAATATTTTATTAATTTAGTCCTAGTTTGAATTATGGTTTTAATTTCGGATTGATAAGTTTATAGGTAAATTGATTAGTTTATGGTTAAATTAATTACTTTATTTCGTTAAGATTAAAAAGCTCATAAATTAATTATACCAATTCGTCTTATTTAAATTACTAGCCGAACTTATCCTAATTAACTAAGTTTGGCTACATTTGTGGTTTTCTATTCGCTATAATATGAATTCCTATGGCCAAAACTCAAATTCAATTCTAGCTTACTTATTTAAGAGAAAAAAGCAATTATTTGGGCTCCACTTCTAATTTCTAGCAGCCATATTTCCAATTTTCCCAGCCCATTTGTCCGTTTTTTCCATATTCCCTTTTAATTTCCAACCAACCCATTTTTTCCAGCCCACACTCTTAACGCTCCTGACCCGACCCAAACCTTCTTCCTTCAACGTTAACCCAGCAGCCCCAACGTTCACAAAACACAACAGCGACCAAACGGAAAGAAACCCAGCAACGTCCCTTTCAGCTTGTACGAATCGCAGTAGGCACGCGTCGTACCCCCTTTCCCCTTCCAAAATGGGGTGATTTTTCAAAGAAAAGGTGTCCTCCCTAAAATGGTGAAAGAAATTTATGGTGTTTGAATTTTGAATGGACTCTATTCCTATCCGTTTTTCACCCTTTCCCCCAAAAAATCCGAACCCTAATTTCGCCTATATATTCTCTCCTCTTATTCTTTGATGGGGGTTGGAGATTTTTTAGTTGGAAACAATTAGAATAAAAAAGGGTGGGAATTCCTTTGAACAAATTTTATACTTAAGAAGTTTTAAGCAGTTCTTTTCTTTTAATTCGAAGAAGCGAGAAGTTTCTTGTTCAAAGTTAGCGAGAAGTTCTTGGTTGGTTGTTCGAGCTTCGAATCCGCGTGGTGGAAGATCTCCCCTGCTCGTTTTCCTGTCCAATTTGTTGCACCTTAAAAGGTAACCCCTGTTTTTAGTTCATATTTTGGTTATATTCAATATGCTGGTATGTTAACTGTTGAGTTATTTGAAATGATAGAAATTTGGGTTGTTTCGATTTTATTTTGTCTCAAGTCATCAGCATAGCTTTTCTGTTTAGTTAATCAAATTTTGTCAGTTCACTCCTTTCTCGTGTGAATTCGTTTGCTCCCTCGATAATGGTTTGGTTCGCTTTCGATATTGATAAGAGTTGAGGTTTCTTTTGTCTATTGTTTCACCTTTAGTATTGATTGTGACTCGAATATGTGTGTAGATATTGGAGGGTTATTTTCTAATTGTTATTACTGTTCTTGCTGTCTTAACTTTCATAATGTAGTTGTGATCAGTTTTTTGAAATGACCGTATTAGTCTTAGTTTTCTCATGTTTAGTATGAATCTGTGATAATGTTTGGTTTTCGTTTTCATTTTTTACTGATAATTGCTTCCTCATCATTATTTATGTCTAATCAATCATGTCTAAATCTACTTCATTTAATCACTGTTAGTTTTATTGTTTAGTTATCACTACCATTTGGTGTTTCATCTTATTTTGTGAAGTTAGTTTAATTTAAATGAAAGTTCATGAAGTATTGTATGCATTCCTTTGTCATAGTTGCATAACATTGGCAGCGAACTAATCACATGCCTATTTTGTCTTATCTCTTTTTCATGTATCTTGGTTGTCTTGCATAGATTTAAAGTGTCCTCCATCACTAACTCTTATCTTGTTTTGTTGTTTTCTATGTGTGAACCTGCCTTGAGTCCTCACAGACTTCTCTATTCCTGTTTGCATTCCGATTTGGGTCGTAAAGGCCCAAATTTGCTCTTCTTACTCGAGTCAGCCTCACTGTCGAGTCAGCAAAACTGGTGTACAGGTTGAAAGCAGCGTGATAATTCTGGAAATTAAATTTTCAAGCTCCGAAAAAGTCGAAAACCGGTTAAACAGTTGGTATACATTGATATACACTCCATATACACCGATATACAGTCAAAAAATATCATATACAGGGCAAAATGTGAAAAATACAGGTGGAAAATGCAGAAATACATAGTTAGCTAAAACAAATTACAGGTCTGGGAGTCCGAGAATTGACGGTATACATGGTGTATATCTCGAATATACACTTGGTGTATATCAAGATCAATGAAGATGGAAAAAGGGCCAAAAGCCCAATGAATTATTATTTTGTTTTTTTTTTGCAGATTTAGGCCTAAGGACCAAATTTGATATGTCTTTCCTTGCTCTTATATATTTTGTTGTATTTGATTAACACTTTGATTATCTTATGGTTTAATTTAATTAAATTCCCGAGAATGGTCATTTCATTTTATTATTCAAATTAAGATATATATATTACTTAGTTCTTATTTTAATTTTTGTCAACACTTAATTTATTTCAATTTAGGAAACCCCCCCCCCCCCCCTCTTAGTCCTATTGCCTTAAGATAATTATAAATAAATATATATAATAAAAAATGAGTTTCTTACTTGGTTAGTATTTCTAAAAATTAGTCAAAGTCATTTTAGTCAAATCGCCGGTCAACCGCAAGTTAGCGGACATTTCAAGGGCATAACACCTTCTCGGAATGTACATTGAACTTCGAACCTTTTTTATTTTCAATCGATTTTATCTGTTTAGGTCTTTTGAAAATCTTAAGTTTTTTTTTCTAGATTTTTTACTAAAAAATTAAGTGGTGACTCTATTTCTTTTGGAAAATCGATTTCTCTTCAAACTATAAGTTTAGTCGATTTTTCGAAACAAGTCATTTTTCTTTTATTTATTTTTCGAGTAAAACTGAAATGGTAACTCCGCTGGGGAGTTAATTAAGTTCTAACCATAAGATTTGACTTATTTGACTGATTTTTATTAATTGCTGATTTGTTTATTTACGCTAAATGTGTTTAAATTGATATTACTGTTATTTCATTCATGTCATTTCTTGTTGTATATATAGTATATTAATGATGGTTTCTGCATAATCATAGTCGGACCTTTTATACTCAACCATTTTCGGTAGTATCGATGATTTACTGGTATGTCATGCATCTAATGGTTGTCGTGAATTTCAATCTAAGTTGTCCAGTTGGGTTCCCAGTCTTTCAAAAGTCACTTTTAGTCAACTAGCGTAGAGCTAAATCAAATCCCAATTTTTAGCGCATTTTGAACTAGGTTGACCCAACACTCAATGTGTGTTGGGCACATTAGAAGTCCACCTTGTGTCTATTTTCCCCATTTGCCAATAAAAAACAATTATACTTAATTGAAGGATGTATATGTCGTTTTAAACAAATCAATTATCTATTGGGGTGGGGGTAACTTACATTTGTCTGTTTTTTTTATAGGATGAATCCGACATGCGAGCCCTTTGGAACCTGAATAGTGACCATACCTCATTCTTACCTCCAAGTCTGGTGGAAATTTATGAACGTGGAAGACAAGAAGAAAGTTCAAAGACACATAGGCGATCTCCCGTCATTAATGGAAATGGTGGCTTATCCCGACTTGATTGGAACGATAGTGAAATTTTGGGACAGCGACAACATGGTATTTCGGTTCGAGGAAGTAGAGTTAACTCCGACTATTGATGAAGTTCTTGCAAGTTAGAAGAGTGTTGGCATGTGCAACAAGAGAAAACACCGACTCGATACTGACATTCTCTTTCCAAAGATATGGGATTCTACCAAAATAAAAGAAAATCTGTCACTTGTCAAAGCTGAATGGATAGACAGACTTCTTGGGTTAAATATTCCACTTCAAAAGTTGTATTATCGATTCGGATGCGCAAGAGCTTATGAGAAGTTCAAAAAAGAGTTTGTCACAGAAGAAAAATGGAAAGAAACACGCCCCCTCGCTTTTGCGATATGCCTACTTGGGACAATGGTGTTTCCCCAAGGACCAAACTACACTATACAACCTAGTGTAGTAATGGTCACTCATGCTATCTTTTATGGAGTGGGCTACGGGTCGGCAACCAAGTACTACACTTTGGCGCCTATGATTTTGGCCGAGATTTATAGGGCTTTGGACAAGTGCCAAAGCGGCGAACGTTTCTTTAAGGGTTGCAACTTGATACTTCAATGGTGGATGATGAGACACCTGATCAAAGCTCATAATCTGAAAGAACCAGATCCCTTGGAACGACCGAACATACTTGAAAGTCATGATTGATGGGTGTAGTGTAATCATTTCAACATGACTGGGGGCCAAGAATTCTGGTATCCGAGACTTCAGGGTTTAAGAGAAGAAAATGTGCAGTGGTCAATAGAATATCTAGTGGTGACAACGAAGATGGTGATTCAATCACAAAAGGTCCCTTACTTGATATTTGCTGGATTAAGAGTGACTAGACCATATGCTCCCGATCGAGTCCTTAGACAACTAGGAGGGAAACAAGAGATTCCCCAAATCGCAAACATGAGGAAATTCGCAACCGATCATGAAAATGGAAGAATCTCTTACGTTGAAGACATACGTAGAACATGGAAGACTCGAAGGGTATTGGGTGAGCCGGTACCAAACAGGTTCCGTCCTGAATGTTGTAAGGATTACAAGGAATGGTTAAAGAAGTGCCTCGCTGGAACTATCGAGCCTGGTCCAAACGTTCCTCATATGATTGCAGATGTTAGGGCTAAACATCAAATCCGACTTCATCGACTCCAAGAGAAATATGATAAGAATGAGTTAGATCATCAACACGACATTCAGAAGACGCCAGGGTCATAGCTCAGTTGAAGAAAGAGTTACGAAGGGCAAGGCAATACATATCAGAATTAGATGATAGCATGGAACAACAGATTTAGTCAGTCGAGTGGTTCAAACATCGTTGGCAAAAGATCACCTATGGGCGAACATATATGCTATGTGGGAAGAGGTCAGCATTGCCAAGAGGACCAAACTTGGCGAAGGATCAGGAAGGGCCTGAAGATTATTATCATCCCCTGCATGGGATTGCTTTATTTGGATTTTGTTTTGTCATTTACTTTCCAAACTCTTTTCCCTGATCTTATATTTGTCAAACATTTTTGAATGATATTAATGAAGTATTTTGGGGATAATGAATTGGCTTAAAAAGACATATACATCGTTCAATTCGCTAGGCCTACCCTTGGCACAAAAGGGTCACATGCATGTTTAGGATGCGATATTTGTGTGTTTACTTGTGTGCTTTAACTGTTTATGTGGTACGTTGCTTTGAATGAGGACATTTTTAGCCTACTCCTTTTCAAAAATTTCTAAAAATCTCTACAATACTGAATACAAGTCACTACGCCAAAATGTCCGACCAAAATTTCCTGAGTCTTGAGTTTCTCAGCCAAAAATAAAATCTCACTATCAAATCCAAAAACATTACTCTGTCATCTCAGGAAAGGTAAAATTGCTGCTAAGATGGAAAAAGGCAAGAATGTCGAGGTGAAGACGACTGAGGAGAGTCTAAAGATGAAGCTGCGTCGATTCAAAAAAGAGATTCGAGAAATAGGAGAAAGAAGAATAGAAGTAGAACTAGCCACCGCAGCTGCGCAAGCCAAACGCGCAGCATCATTGGCATTGGGCAGGTGAACCTGGCTACACGAATTTTTCCTTGATTGCACGAGCCTAGACGCGGAGTTGGCGGCTAAGATGGCTAGATATGCTATCATGAACGAAGAGACGGATGCTATGCGAAAGGAATATGATGGCTTCAAAAGCTACATGGAAAGTACTCTTTCTTCAACCAAGAGGCCAACGTCAGTGGTCCCAAATGCACTGGACCTGAAGCTGTTAAAGAAGAACCCGAAGAAGAAATCATCTACATGCCTCCTTTCCAGGGACGTATGAAAGAAGGGAATGAGAAAATCACCCTCAGGCATATTTGCAGGAATATAGCGTGGGAGAAAGGGTTGTCCCATATGCTCTCATTTACGAGCGTCTTCAGACCGAACGCATCCTGAAACCCCTCAAGGGAACCACTTTCGAGGTTGAGCCGGGGGACGTACGTAAGACATGTGCCTACCATACAAAAAAAGAAGTGTGGAGCTTAAGGCCAAGATCCGCAACCTAATCGGGATTGGAAAAATCCCCCATATATGGGGTGACAACAATCTCCTTACATGTGACCAACCGGAGCCCGGTGTACCGGTCACAGAGCATACTATGTTCTATTGTCACTTCTTCACGCACTTTAAGAGGTCGATGTTGGATATCTATTGTGAGTTGGTTCGAAAGGGGGTCTTGACCCCTATAAAAAATGGATAATGAAACATTTGATCTCGTTGGGATGAAGATCTAGAAACCGTGTCCTTATCACGACGCCATAGTTCACAACATTAGAATGTGCCTCGGGTTTCGCTATGATCTGGAGTCCCTAATCAACAAGGGAATGATCTAAGTTGAGTTTCTCTCCTGATCGCCCAGGCAGTACTCAGAATGCTTTGACAGCCAGAAAAAGAAGCTTTGATGAAGGCACCATCTATCTTTTAGGAGCTTTATTGTATATTTTTTTACTTTCCTTGTAATATTCAAGAAATGAATGAATGAAAATGAGAATTTACTTTTGTATTCGAACTACGTAGGGCCTGAATTCTCCTTAGGAGATACGTAGGCAACCTTTCAAGGCCCAACCTCTATCTTTTAAAAAAATTATTTTCCCCCTTTTCATTCTACAAGGAAACATTGAATTCACGTCAACAAATGCCGAGAGATGCAACAAGAAGACCTTAGCTCAACGCAATTTAACTTTTCTGAGTCACTAGCCTCAAAATAAAATGGGCAAATTCCTGCTTATCCAAAAATCAGTCCCCGTTACTCGTGGGTTAAAATGTCCTCAAACGAAGCAACTCTTATGTGTTAACATGCTTTCTAGGTGCTATTTTGCATTGTCTGTCATGAATCAAAACTAACAGATTTGCCTTTGAGTTGTTTTCTCCTACAAGTACTTAGAATTGGTCTATGTCGATAAGCTGGCTGATCATCCCTACTTCACAAGATATAAGGCTCCTAAAGATTCCTTCCCCGGTCAAAACTCACAGAAGGAAAAAGCAGTAACAGGTGACAACAAAGAAGAGATTGGCCTTACCGATGTTGTCATGGCTCAATCCGTCATTGCTGATCAGAACAAACTAATTATGCAGTTGATACAGCAGATCATCGAGATGAGGGTCGAAATGCATAGATAGCAAGATATACCTAATCCAATTTTTGCTGTCAATGCTCTAGCAGACGAAAGGCCTCCACTTCACTTTCCTCCTTCAAATGCAGAACAGGCTCGAAATAGACCACCCAATCCTGCTCAGAATCCCTCAATCATCGACTTAACCACCAAGAATCGCCATTATGCCCCCGCCTCTTACCAAACACCATTTCCTCCTCAAAGTACCAACCCCCAAGCGCCACTCCTTCCTAAAAACGCCAACCATCAAGCTTGTCCGCCCCCTCAACACCAAAATGTTAGCCACCCGCACACTTTCCTCCACCACCTAAATCAACATACCGGGCCCCAGACTTTCCCTCAAAACTATCAAGCCCCTCAAAATGCCAGAGTCCCTCAATTGCTCCACCCTTACCTCAAAAAGCCATTTTTCATATCCCAGTCCCAAATGAGCATGACACCAATGGTTCTGAGCTCGACTACTATGATGAGCGAGAGAGAGAGTGGAGGCAAAGGAAGAGGCCGCCAAAATGGATATAAAGAAAGATATCTAAAAGGCCATGAAAGAGTTGCAGTGTATTCCTGAAGTCACCGGTTTGGACCACCCGGAAGGGTTCCAGGCACCAAAATTTGATGTCTTCGAAGGAATAGAGAACCCCTTAGCGCACCTGAGAGCCTATTGTGATCAGCTCGTGGGAGATGGAAGAGATGAAGCTTTACAAATGCGGCTTTTTAGCCGAAGTCTGAGTGGATAGGCTCTGGAATGGTTTACATATCATGAAACGAAACAATGGCCTAGCTGGAATGCTCTGGCTAAGGACTTTATCGAACGATTCACCTACAATGTAGAGATCGTTCATGATCGTTATTCCTTAGAGAAAATGAAGCAGATATCAAATAAAAGTTATAGAGAATTTGCATACAGATGGAGAAAGGAGGCAGCTAGAGTTTGACCTCCTATGTCTGAGAAGGAAATTGTCAAAGTATTCGTGCGGGTTCAAGAGCCCGAATATTATGATAGAATAATGTTGCTCGTTGGAGCAAAGTTTAAGATAGTCAAAGTAGGTGAGACTATCGAAGACAGATTAAGAACCGGGAAGATTGCCCGTGTTACTGTCTCGCCCAGATCCTCAGGTTTGTTGAAGAAGAAAAGAGAAGATGTGTCTTCTATCTCTTATGAGGGAAACAAGACCCCAATGAAATCATCATCATACCAAGGTCGTCCTCGACCTTCACAGAATTCGTACCCGGCTTGTTATGCACAAGTTGATTACCAAAATACCCATCCCCCCAATTATCCAAATATCCATACCCCAGTTATCAGAACACTCCCCCTCCTACCTACTAAACTCCACTTCATCACTACCGGAACGTCTCCCTTATCTGTGCTAACGTTCAGGCAAATTACCAAACTCCTCCCCCAATGCACCAAACCCCAGCTCCACTTTACCAAAATACCCCCTCGAATTACCATGCTCCACAACCAAATTACCAAACCAACTCATATCCCAGATATCAAGCCCCTGGTCCAAATGCTCCAAATTATCGTCAAATGTCTCCTCCTCAACAAGGTAATTACGATCCCCCCCCCCGTCCTAGATTTGAGAAGAATCCCACTAGAATTTGCACTCCGCTCATTAAAAGCCGAACAAAGTTGTTTGAGCGATTAACTGCGGCAGGATATATTTATCCAGTGGGGACCAAACCGGTTGACACTGGCTCAAAGTTTTACAAACCTGATCAGAGGTGCGCATATCACGCCAATGGTGTTGGGCATGATAACGAGGACTGGATCAACCTAAAGCACAAGATCCAAGACCTGATTAACCAGAATGTGGTCTTTCTCCAGACAGTCGCACCCAATGACAATAGTAATCCTTTGCCAAATCATGGGGTCGTCACTATCAATATGATAGAGACAGATTAGGATTGGTGCGTGACAAGGGTAATAGTTCCGATCTCTCCTGATGAACTGGAAAGGGTTGTAGCTTCGTTGAGCATTAGAGAGAAGAATGAGTTTGTGATTCTGACACCCGAGAAGGTTGTTGCCTTGGTGCCATGAGAAGCACTTGACCGACAAAAAAATGTGATTGAAATAGGGTATGACCAGATCCGACGGGTGCTACACAGCAGAAGAATTAGCCAAGGGAGTACAGAAGAAAGATCAGTCTAAAAAGCCAATTAGTGAAGCCGAAGCAGAAGAGTTCTGGAGAAAAATGTAGCCGAAAGATTATTTGATTATGAAGCATCTAGAAAAGACACCGGCTCAGATTTCTGTGTGGGCTTTATTGATAAGTTCGCAGTTGCATAGGTAGACTCTGATGAAGGCTCTGTATGACACTTATGTTCCCATGGGCACCAACAGTGACAATTTAGCAGCCATGATAAACCAGGCCATTCGAGGACACCTAATTAGTTTTTATGACGAAGAGCTACCCTTTGAAGGCAGGATGCACAACAAAGCTCTACACGTCACCACTATGTGTCGAGACAAGATAATAAATTGCGTCTTGGTCGATGATGGATTTGATCTTAATATTTGCGCACTTTCGACTCTAAGGCACCTGAATTCGACCTGGGAAAGCTTCACCAGAACCAAGTCAATGTGAGGGCTTTTGATTGAGTGCAAAAAAACACATTGGGTGCGGTAAACTTGGATATTCAGGTGGGTCTCGTGAAATTTAACGTGGAGTTCTAAGTGTTGGATATCAACACCAGTTAAAATTTGCTTATGGGAAGACCGTTTATCCATATGGTTGGGGCTGTTCCGTCTACCCTTCACCAACTAATGAAATTTATTTGGAAGGATCAGGAATTGGTCATTTATGGTGAAGGGAATCATTCCAATGGGTATGCACCGATCGTTGATGATGTTTCTCGAGGTTGTGATTTCTACGGGGTGGAGCTGGTAAATGCCACCGGTGATGACTTGGCTCCACAGCCTCCTATGCCTTTTGTGTACAAGATGATTGCTACTGTTATGCTCCGGAGAGATTTTGAACCAGGTTTCAGATTGGGGAAGCACTTTCAAGGAATTGTCGAGCTTATCCAAATCCCCGCCAAATGAGCAAAACTTGGTTTGGGGTATGTCCCAACAGATGATGAAGCAGAGGTGAAGAAGAAGAGTGTTGATCAAACATTGGCCAGGCCAATTCCTCATATGTACCAGTCATTCTCGATGCGAGGATATGTCAGTAATGATGGTCTCGGGGAAGGAATTTAGGGCCTTTTTGAGAATATTGATGCGGTCATCGAGGAAGAGAATGGGATTTTAGGCATCCGAGATGCAAACCCTGAGGAGCAATTGCAAAATTGTACCTCCACACCGCTTCTGATTTCCCGTGCAGCTTGGTAGAAAAGACATGTGTTTACGTTTGTTTTTAAAATTGGTGGTGGTTTGAAAGAGGCCCAAGACTCACCTTTTATGCAGATTTTATTTGTTTGAGTTTTTTAATTCCCCTGTGATGTTTAAAAGGCGAAATGGCCCTTATCCATAGCCATAGTTTGTGCTTATTTTTCAATTTAAATGAAAGCCTCTTTTGTCGAAAATTTGTTTACTTATCTATTTATATTTTACTATCCTAACTTATGCTTGTTTATGATTTCAGTAATATTAATTTAAAACCTGCCAATATCATGTCATGTCATAAACCGAGTGAACAAAATGAGGTAGGTGAAAATGAATGCGAGGAATATGAAGAAGAAAATGAGGCACCCGAATATGTTGTCGAAGAGTTTCGACAATTTGAGAATCAACACAAGCCGAATTTAGAAGAAACTGAGACTGTGAATCTAGGGGACGAGGATTGTGTTAAAGAAGTAAGAATCAACGTCCATCTGACTGAAGCTCACAGAAGGGATCTGGTCTGTTTGCTTAGAGAATACATTGATGTATTTTTCTGGTCTTCTGAAGATATGCCGGGGCTGAATACGAATATGGTGTCCCACAAGTTGCTGATTAATCCAGATTTCAATCCAGTAAATCAAAAGACTCGGAAGTTCAAGCTTGAGTTGAGTTTAAAGATCAAAGAGAAGATTACCAAACAGATCAAGTCTCAAGTAGTGGAAGTGATGCAATATCCGACTTGGTTAGCCAACGTTGTTCTAGTTGCCAAGAAAGACGGAAAAATTAGAATTTGTGTTGACTATAGAGATCTCAACAAAGCTAGTCCGAAAGATAAATTTTCATTGCCAAACATTCACATACTCATTGATAACTGTGCTTAGCATGAGATGCAGTCATTTGTGGATTGTTATGCGTGTTATCACCAGATCCTGATGGATGAAGAAGATGAAGAAAAGACAATTTTCATTACGCCTTAGGGTGTATACCATTATCGGGTGATGCCTTTTGGTCTCAAATTTGCCGGTGCTACTTGCATGAGGGCTATGACGACCATCTTTCACCATATGATTCACAAGGAGATCGAGGTGTATGTAGATGATGTCATAATCAAGTCCCGCGAGAGTTTGAATAACTTGACTCACTTGAGGAAATTATTTGATCGTCTACACCGATACAATTTGAAGTTAAATCCTTGCCAAGTGTGCTTTTGGGGTACCAGCTGGTAAGCTGTTGGGATTTGTAGTCAGCAGGAGGGGCATTGAGCTTGACCCTTCCAAGATCAAGGTGATCCAAGAATTACCTCATCCGAAGACCAAGAAAGAGGTGATGAGTTTTCTAGGAAGGTTGAACTACATCAGTCAGTTTATAGCTCAATCCACTATGGTGTGTGAGCCCATTTTCAAGTTGTTGAAAAAAGATGCCCTGACCAAATGGACCGGAGAATGTCAAACTGCTTTTGATGCCATCAAGAATTATTTGTCCAATCCACCGGTGTTAGTTCCTCCACGAGAAGGGAGTCCATTGTTGCTATATTTGTCTGTCTCGGATAGCGCATTTGGATGTGTGCTTGGTCAACATGACGAAACTGGGAAGAAGGAGCGAGTCATTTATTACTTGAGAAAGAAATTCACTACATATGAGGCTCGTTACCCTCTTTTGGAGAGGATATGTTGTGCTTTGACCTGGATTGCTCAGAAGTTGAGACATTATTTGTCTTCATATACCACATACCTTATTTCCAAGATGGACCCGTTAAAGTATATTTTCCAGAAAGTGATGCCGACTAGGAAGTTGGCTAAATGTTAAATGCTTTTAAGTGAGTTTGACATCGTGTATGTGACACAAAAGCCGGTAAAAGCACAAGCCTTGGCTGACCATCTCGCGGAGAATCCAGTTGATGAAGACTATGAACCGCTCAAGAGTTATTTTTCCGATGAAAATGTTGCATTTGTGAGTGAAGATATTTCTGAAGCGTACCTGGGTTGGAGAGTGTTCTTTGATGGAGCGATAAATCACCAAGGAAAAGGTATCAGAGCGATTTTAGTGTCAGAATCTAGTCAGCATTACCCTATGGCAGCTAAACTCCGATTTGATTATACAAACAATATGGCAGAATACGATGCTTGTATCCTTGGTTTGAAGATGGCCATCGACATGAATGTTCATGAGCTTTTGGTTATTAGAGATTCAAATTTGTTGATTCACCAAGTTCAAGGAGAATGGGCAGTGAAAAACCCAAAGATCACACCATACGTGTAGTATATACATAAATTATGCAGAAGATTCCGTAAGATCGAGTTCAAACACACTCCCATAACACAGAATGAGTTGGCCGATGCCCTTGCCACCATTGCCTCAATGATTAAACATCCAGATACAAGTTATATTGATCCCTTGGGTATAGAGGTAATAGAGTAGTCTGTCCATTGTTCACATGTTGAAGCAGAACCAGATAGCTTGCCTTGGTATTTTGACATCAAAAAGTATTTAGAGACCGAGATTTATCCTGAGAATGTAACATTCAACCAGAAGAAGTCGATACGCCGTATGACCCTCAATTTCTTTGCAAGTAGGGAAATCCTTTATAGGAGGACTCCGAATTTAGGTCTTCTCAGATGTGTTGATGCTGCAAAGCTTCTGGAACAAATACATGCCAGAGTTTGTGGTATTCACATGAATGGACTCACTTTGGCGAGAAAGATCCTCCGGGATGGTTATTTTTGGATGACTATGTAGCATGATTGTTGCAAGTTTGTACAAAAATGTCATAAATGTCAAGTGCATGGTGATTTGATTCGAGTGCCGCCTCACGAACTTAATGATATGAGTTTACCTTGGCCATTTGTAGCTTGGGGCATGGATATCATTGGTCCAATAGAGCCAGCCACCTCTAATAGACACAGATTCATTTTGGTTGTTATTGACTACTTCACCAAGTGGGTGGAAGCAATTTCATACAAGTCGGTGACCAAGAAAGTTGTAGCTGATTTTGTTCGCAACGATATGATATGTAGGTTTGGAGTACCGAAATCCATCAACAGTCATTTGATGAGAGAGATATGTGAACAATTCAAGATTACTCACCGAAATTCAACTGCTTATCGTCCCCAAATGAACGGAGTTGTAGAAGCTGCCAACAAGAATATAAAGAAGATTCTGAGGAAAATGATCGCCAATCACAGAGGTTGGCACGAGATGTTGCCATATGCTTTGTTGGGTTATTAAACGACTTTCAGAACATCAGTTGGAGCTACTCCATATTTGCTAGTATATGGAACATAAACAGTTATACCTGCAGAAGTTGAAATACTTTCATTGAGAATCATCCAAGAAGCTGAATTGGGTGATGCTGAATGGGTTCGCAAGTGGATTGATCAATTAACATTGATCGATGAGAAAAAAATGGTTGTTGTTTGTCATGGTCAACTTTATCGACAGAAAATGATTCGTGCTTTCCACAAAAAAGTTAGAGCCAGAATATTTGAAATTCATCAGTTGGTTCTCAAACGCATTTTCCTTCATCAGGATGACTATAAAAGGAAATTTGCACCAAATTTGCAAGGAACCTACATGGTTCGCAAAGTGTTATCTGGAGATGCCTTGGTCCTGTCGGAGATGGATGGCACCGAATGACCGAAACCGATAAACTCAGATGTTGTCAGGAGATATTATGTGTGAAACATTAGTTTGTATTTCTTTTATTTCCTTGTAATCATTCTATTTGCTTGTAATTGCATGGTTCAGAATCTATCCCTATCTAACGAACTATGTCTGACCTGAATTCTCAAGAATGAGATACGTAGGCGGCCTATGTCGGCCTCGGTCACCCCTTTTTATCCCTTTTAATGGTTCCTTTTGTACTTGAACTACGTTCGACCTGAATTCTCAAGAATGAGATACATAGGCGGCCTATGTCGGCCTCTGTCGGTTTCTTTGTAATTTTCTTATTTTTGTTAATCCTTGAGGGGGAACTATGTTTGACCTGATTCTTACCTCAACGGGATACGTAGGAGCCACAACGGCTCGGTCATATCTCCCAAAAGATTTCTATTTTTCTTTACAATGGAAACTGGGACAAAATTTTTGATAGGGACTCAAAAATTCTCAAGAAGAATATCTCTCCAACAAAGTTTAGACTGAAGTTACTTTGAAATTTGCAACTGGGACAGAAATTTTGAGATCCTCTAAAAAATTTCGTGATTTGATCACCA
Organism: Solanum acaule; assembly: GCA_036250505.1. Classification (NCBI taxonomy): domain Eukaryota; kingdom Viridiplantae; phylum Streptophyta; class Magnoliopsida; order Solanales; family Solanaceae; genus Solanum; species Solanum acaule. Next base: position 9,631 of record JAJOOR010006769.1, on the reverse strand, counting down.
AAAGTTAAAGATACGCCAAGACAGTTAACTAGACAGAAATTTTTGAAGATGATCTCAAAAATTTCAATAAGGTTCATCAGAAGTTAGAACAACTTTGAATATTTCCCAGCAAGTAATCAGATAGACCTATTGGCGTCAACCTCGAAGACGTTCATTAAGCTTGATGTGACATGACACTTGGCAGTGACCTTTCCAGATATTACTAGTTTTCTTAAAAAATTTCTTTCATATTCCAATTGTTTTGCATAAAAATATTTTGTCCTATCTATCAAGAAACGGGAGATCGGCGAATTCAACCGGAGATAGTCAAATAAGGAGCATGCAACTGAAGAAATCGACACATATCAGTTCATCTTAAACTAACAGTTTTTATGTGGATCCAGGAAAAGTTTTATGTTTCATATACCAAAGAATTGGGAATGTGAGTTAGCGTTATTTCATTTAATTCTCAACAACAAGAGGATCATAATGAACATTGCAACTATGTTTGGAGATGGAACAAACGAAAACCACGAAGAAAGCAATATTATTATTTTCCATCAACTAAAGACACTTGGAAGACGTTTAGCTGCATTATATTATCAGATATGATAATATTCTTACCCTGAAGGTTATTTATATTGTATTGTCGAATAAGACGATACCACTACCCGGAGAGTCATTTATATTGTATTGTCAAATGAGATGATTCCACAACTCCGAGGGTCATTTTTATTTATATTGTTGATTGAGACGATATCATTACCCGGAGAGTCATTTATATCGTATTGTCATGTGAGATGATACCACTACTCCGAGGGTCATTTTTATTTATATTGTCGATTGAGAAGATACCGCCATCCAAAAGATACACCTATGTGGCTCGGTGAAGCATTATCTTCGTTTGGTATCAGGGAGGCATCATCAAAAGATTCATGCATTGCAAGAGAAGAGATTCATGCATTGCAGGAGAAAGAAGTAATGCATAGCAAGAGAAGGAAATCATGAGTTGTAAGAGAAGAAAATCATGCATAGCAAGAGAAAGAAGTCATGCATAGCAAGAGAAGGAAGTCATGCATTGCAAGGGAAGGAAGTTAGGCATTGCAAGAGAAGGAAATCATGCATAGCAAGAGAAGAGTCATGCATCGTAGGAGAAGGAAGCCATGCATCGCAAGAGAAAGACTCATGCACCACAGGAGAAGAAAGACTCATGCACCACAGGAGAAGGAAGCCATGCATCGCAAAAGAAAGATTCATGCATAGCAAGAAGAAGAAGTCATGCATAGCAAGAGAAAAGTCATGCATCGCAAGAGAAAGATTTACCCATCACAAGAGGATCAACATCAACTGCATCATTGTTCTTTCCAAAAACAACATCGAGAGAACCGTCAACATATTACACCAGTTTATTTTACTGCTTTGACAAAAAAAAAGAGTACATTAAAGATTATATTGCAAATATGAGACACAAGCTTTATTTGCTTTACATCAAATCCGATGGAGTTGACGGCAAATATTCAAAGAAAGAAATTAAGTGTCAACACGGTGCGGACGACATCAAAAAAGATGCAGCACAACGTGGAACTTTATCTTAGCAGCGAACTGGGACATAGTCCAAAGAGGAGTGCCAAACTCTTAGGACGCGAGCAGAGGAGCGACTTCCACCGCAATCAAACCACACCCCTATCAGAAGGCATGTGGGTTTATCTTTGGGTTTGTCAGTCTCAATTTCGCATCCGGCAATTTTTGGGTTCACCGAAAGAAACTTTCCAATCGGAGTGACAACGCTCTAAGAGTGTTGGAAATTATGGATGTGTGAGTTCTTATTTATGGGTGTGAAGCGCGCCACATTCATGACTAAGAGGTTACAAGCCTCCTTTTCATACTTGATTTATTTTGTCGCTTTTCCAGAACCAAATGTTATCTTGCATAACAGATTTCCTTTTCAATCGATCGAGTCGAACTACAAGCAGCCTGATTCCCCTAGTCAAGGGATATGTAGGCAGAATCGGTGTTGAAACTCGGTTGTATTCCACCGTTCGCTCTTAAATCTTATTCTTGAGCATTTCAGTCTCTTCATAATCAGATATCGGGATGACTTTTGAATTCTTTCAAATCATGCGTAAAATCAAGCATATCGAACTACAAGTGGACTGAATTCTCATATAGCCTCAGATATGTAGGAAACCAATTTCCAGGGTTCGGCCATAATTCCAAAAGTCCGTACCAAAATCCCTTTGTTTGAAGGATGAATATGTGATCGGTCAAAATTGAATTCGTCAATTTCATTTTCCTTGAATTTCTTACATCAATCCAAGTAAAATGAGGGACGGTTGTTGACACTCAATTTTGACCCTCCCCGATAATAATTAATTTTTGAGCTTTTTAATTGTCAAACGATTTAGAATAATTAGCTTTATAAAATTCAAATAGTTTCAAGGTTATTTTAAGTAATTTCTGTCGGTTTTTATAGTATTTCAAATGATAAATATATTTCATGTAATTATATACATAATTAGTATATTTTATAAATGTTTGAAAATCATATCAAAAGATTTTTACTTTGTTAAAGTAAATATTTTATTAATTTAGTCCTAGTTTAAATTATGGTTTTAATTTCGGATTGATAAGTTCATAGGTAAATAGATTAGTTTATGGTTAAATTAATTACTTTATTTCGTTAAGATTAAAAAGCTCATAAATTAAGTATACCAATTCGTCTTATTTAAATTACTAACCGAACTTATCCTAATTAACTAAGTTTGGCTACATTTGTGGTTTTCCATTCGCTATAATATGTATTCCTATGACCAAAACTCAAATTCAATTCTAGCCTACTTATTTAAGAAAAAAGATCAATTATTTGGACCCCACTTCTAATTTTCAGTAGCCTATATTTCCAATTTACCCAGCCCATTTGTCCGTATTTCCCATATTCCCTTTTAATTTCCAACCAACCCATTTTTTCTAGCCCACACTCTTAATGCTCCTGACCAGACCCAAACCTTTTTCCTTCAACGTTAACCCAGCAGCCCCAATGTTCACAAAATACAGCAGTGACCAAACGGAAAGAAACCCAGCGACGTCCCTTTCAGCATGTACGAATCGCAGCAGGCACGCGTCTTACCCCCTTTCCTCTTTCGAAATGGGGCGATTTTTTAGAGAAAATGTGTCCTCCCAAAAATGGTGAAAGAAATTTATGGCGTTTGAATTTTGAATGGACTCTATTCCTATCCGTGTTTCACCCTTTCCCCCAAAAAGTACGAACCCTAATTCCGCCTATATATACTCTCCTCTTATTCTTTGATGGGGGTTGGAGATTTTTTAGTTGGAAGAAATTAGAATAAAAAAGAGTGGGAATTCCTTTGAACAAATTTTATACTTAAGAAGTTTTAGGCAGTTCTTTCTTTTAATTCGAAGAAGCGAGAAGTTTCTTGTTCAAAGTTAGCTCGAAGTTCTTGGTTGGTTGTTCGAGCTTCGAATCCGCGTGGTGGAAGATCTCGCCTGCTCGTTTTCCTGTCCAGTTTGCTGCACCTTAAAAGGTAACCCCTGTTTTTAGTTCATATTTTGGTTATATTCAATATGTTGGTATGTTAACTGTTGAGTTATTTAAAATGATAGAAATTTGGGTTGTTTCGATTTTGTTTGGTCTCAAGTCATCAGCATAGCTTTTCTGTTTAGTTTATCAAATTTTGTCAGTTCACTGCTTTCTCGTGTGAATTCGGTTTGCTCCCTCGATAATGGTTTGGTTCGCTTCCTAATATTGATAAGAGTTGAGGTTTCTTTTGTCTACTGTTTCACCTTTAGTGTTGATTGTGACTCGAATATGTGTGTAGATGTTGGAGTGTTATTTTCTAATTGTTATTACTGTTCTTGTTGTCTTAGCTTTCATAATGTAGTTGTGATCGGCTTTTCGAAATGACCGTATTAGTCTTAGTTTGCTCCTGTTTAGTATGAATCTGTGATAATGTTTGGTTTTCATTTTTTACTGATAATTGTTTCCTCATCATTATTTATGTCTAAGCAATCATGTCTAAATCTACTTCATTTAATCACTGTTAGTTTTATTGTTTAGTTATCACTACCATTTGGGTGTTTCATCTTATTATGTGAAGTTAGTTTAATTTAAATGAAAGTTCATCAAGTATTGTATGCATTCCTTTGTCATATTTGCATAACATTGGCAGCGAACTAATCACATGCCTATTTTGTTTTATCTCTTTTTCATGTTCTTGATTGTATTGCATAGATTTAAAGTGTCCTCCATCACTAACTCCTATCTTGTTTTGTTGTTTTCTATGTGTGAACCTGCCTTGGGTCCTCACGGAATTCTCTATTCCTGTTTGCATTTCAATTTGGGCCGTAAAGGCCCAAATTTGGTATTCTTACTCGAGTCAGCCTCACTACCGGGTCAGCGAAACTGGTGTAAAACTGGCTAAAACGCAATTGGTATACAGTGATATCCACGTTGTATACATCGATATACAGTCAGAAAATATCATATACAAGGCAAAATGTGAAAAATACAGGTGGAAAATGCGGAAATACATAGTTAAAACAAATTACAGGTTCGGGAGTTCGAGAATTGGCGGTATACATGGTGTATATCTCGAATATATCAATGAAGATGGAAAAAGGGCCAAAAGCCCAATGAATTTTTTATTTTTTATTTTTTGCAGATTTGGGAATTTGTTTGGCCCAAATTTGATATTCCTTTCCTTGCTCTTATTTATTTTGTTGTATTTGACTAACACTTTGATTATCTTATGGTTTAATTAAATTAAATTCTCGAGAATGGTCATTTCATTTTATTTTTCAAATTAAGATATATATTTTATCACTTAGTTCTTATTTTAATATTAGTCTTATCAACACTTAATTTATTTCTCTTTAGGAAAACCTCCCGTTAGTCTTATTCCCCTAAGATAATTATAAATAAAATAAATAATAAACAGATAAATAAAATATATATAATAAAAAATGAGTTTCTTACTTAGTTAATATTTTTTTAAAATTAGTCAAAGTCATTTTAGCTAAATCGCCGGTCAACCGCAAGTTAGCGGACATTCTGAGGGCCTAACACCTTCTCGGAATGTACACTGAACTTCGAATCCTTTTTATTTTCAATCAATTTTATCTATTTAGGTCTTTTGAAAATCTTAAGTTTTTTTTCTTGATTTTTTACTAAAAAAATTAATTGGCGACTCTGTTTCTTTTGGAAAATCGATTTATCTTCAAACTATAAGTTTAGTCGATTTTTCGAAACAAGTCATTTTTCTTTTATTTATTTTTTCGAGTAAAACAGAAATGGAGACTCCGCTAGGGTGTTAATTAAGTTCTAACCATAAGATTTAACTTATTTGACTGATTCTTATTAATTGCTGATTTGTTTATTTACGCTAAACGTGTTTAAATTGATATTACTGTCATTGCATTCATGACACTTCTTGTTGTATGTATAGTATATTAAGGACGATCTTTGCATAATCGCAGCCGGACTTTTTATACTCAACCCTTTTTCAAAAGGATCGGCAATTTATTGGTATGTCATGCGTCCAATGGTTGTCGTGAATTTCAGCCTAAGTTGTCCACTTGGGTTCCCGATCTTTCAAAAGTCACTCTTAATCAACTAGCGTAAAGCGAAACCAAATCCCAATTTTTACTGCATTTTGAACTAGGTTGACCCAACACCCAAGGCGTGTTGGGCACATTAGATGCCCACCTTGTGTCTATTTTGCCCATTTGTCAACAAAAGACAATCATACTCATGTGTTTAATTGAAGGATGCATATGTCGTTTTAAACAAATCAATTATCTATGGGGGTGGGGGTAACTTACCTTTGTCTGTTTTTCTTGTAGGATGAATCCGACATGCGAGCCCTTGAGGACCCGAATAGTGACCATACCTCATCCTTACCTCCAAGTCTGGTGGAAATTTATGAACGCGGAAGACAGGAAGAAAGTTCAAAGACACATAGGTCATCTCCCGTCATTAATGGAAATGGTGGCTTATCCCGACTTTATTGGAACGATGGTGAAATTTTGGAACTGCAACAACATGGTATTTCGATTCGGGGAAGTAGAGTTGACTCCGACTATTGATGAAGTTCTTGCAAGTTACGAGAGTGTCGGCATGTGCAGCAAGGGAAACACCAACCCGATACTGACCTTCTCTTTCCAAAGATATGGGATTCCACCGAAATAAAAGAAAATATGTCACTTGTCAAAGCTGAATGGATGGACAGACTTCCTGGGTCAAATATTCCACTTCGGAAGTTGTATTATCGATTCGAACGCACAAGAGCTTACGAGAGGTTCAAAGAAGAGTTTGTCACAGAATAAAAATGGAAAGAAACACGCCCCCTCGCTTTTGCGATATGCCTACTTGGGACAACGGTGTTTCCCCAAGGACCAAACTACACTATCCATTAAAAAGTATGGAGAACTAATAGATTCAAACAATGTAAAAATCCTAAAATCGAACTTTAAAAGTATTAGAGCTTCAAATTAGATACATTAACATGGTAAGAACAAAGTTACAATACAATATCTCGAAATAACTGAACAAAATCTTACTTTACCTATTTATATAGTGTTGATTATAGAGAATTGATTATGAATTTAGTACATGCAAACATGTATTGAGATGCTCGAGGAAGAAAGGGATAATGGTAGATGTGTGTGAAACAAAACATGTATTGAAATGGTTGAGGAAGAAGGGGGTAATGGTAGATGTGTGTAAACAGTGAATAATGTGAGGGAGTGGGCTGATGGTGCAAAGAGAGAGGATGTAATTTGAATTGTTAAAGTCTCATTAATTAAGGAGATATAGTTTTAAGATAATTATTAAAAACCATATTTAAGGAGATTGTGTATCTAATGTAACTTTTTAAAAATTATGGTATAATTATTAAAAAGTGGTATTATATGTAATATTTTTAAATTAGAGATAAAATGTGTATATATGATAGTGAAGTATGTCTAGATAGGTAGTTTTTCCTTTATTTATTTGAGTTGATATATGTAGGTCATTGATGAAATGTGAATAATATAAGATAGAGGGGTTGTTTCCGATATATCTTGAGCTCAAAAGGCCAAGGACTTCTTCTTAATCCACGTGTCTATCTTATACTAATAAAAAAAAATTGGCATATAATTAGTTGATTTTGGTATCAATAATTAGTGTTGTAATTATAACAGAAAAAAAGGACTCAATTCTTACATGTGTGTGTTAGGGACACTTCTTACACACATTTCTCATCAATTTTCGCTAAGGGAGTTTTTGTTTTGCCAAAATTACAATTCCCAGTGTTTAGTTTGCAAAAAATAAGATAGTTTTTTTAACTTTAAAAAAATAAGGCAGTTTTTCATTTATCCAAAAATATACTTCCACGGTTGTTTGGCAAATAAAGCACTTTTTGACTTTTATTAAGACTCCTACTACATGTTTACTTTGCCAAAATTAATGGCAGGTTTTTATTCTCCAAAAATTAAGACAAGTTTGATGAATTTTTTATTTTTTAAACTTCTGGCAAAATAATACTCCTTCATCAATATTTGTTTTGCTAAACAGATAGTTTTGTCAGTATTCCTATTACATTTAATTGATTTAGAACTGTCAAATCTATTTTAGTTGCAAAAAAAATTCTAAGAAAATCTTCTCCATTTAATTTTTTATTATGTTCATTATAGTTAGAGATAACAAAATGGGTAATTTATATGTGTATCTATTCAAATTACCCATCTTAAATATGGGGAAAAAAGGAGTCAAACTCATATTACCCATTTAAAAGTGGATAGTTAAATGGGTAAAAGAGGCTCATTTATAAAAGAAATAAAAGAGGAATTAATATTTTCCTTAAGGTATAGATGATCCGTAGGGGATGGGTTGGATAAGGAAAAAATTGAATTTTTTTTAAAAACAATTTTTTTTTTTAGGAAGGGGTTGAGGGGGGGAGGTCGAAGTAGTAAAAAAAATATTGATTTTTGAGGCATTGGGGGTGGGGATGGGATGTGGGGGGGGGGGCAGGGGGAGGTCGAAGTAGTAATATTTTTATTTTTTATTTTTGAGGCATTAGGGGTGGGGGTGGAATGGGGGGAGGGGTGAGGGATGAAGAGTGAGGTAAGAGATTCTGTTTTTGAAGCTTTTAAGGTGATCCATATAATAATATGGGTACCCATATAATCCATTGGGTAACTCATTTTTACCCATTCAAAAATGAGTCAAGTCGAATATTTTACCTATTTTTATTTAACTCATTTTCGATCGACTCATATTCGACTCGATCCCCGCTCATTTGTCACTCCTAATTATAGTCAATATTTGATATCATTAAAATAATGATATAATAACTTTTTAAAACTATGAAAAGCTGATTTTATCTTAAGTGGAGTCTTTAAATGAAAGGTTCAATTAATATAAATATAGAGCCTGTTTGGATGGGCTTTTAAGTTGGTCAAACTGGCTTAAAAATCAGTTTTTGACTTATTAAAGTGTTTGGCAATTATCAAAGTGATTTATTTTAAGCCAAAAGCTAAAAGCTAGGTGAGGGGTGCTTTTTTTTAAAAAACTTAAAAGCCCTTTTATGTTGACCAAGTATATTACCTTTTTGCCCTTAATTCTTTTATACAATTCCCAAATTGAAACCCTAACATCTCTTTCCTATTATTATTATTAAAGTGAGATTTATGAATGGAATCTCGATGGTTTAACAGATAGGCAATTGACGATTCTTGTTCATAGGATGCTTATGTACGCTACTATCTGTAAGAGAGTTAATAACACTGATAGGACCATTTGCAAGATGATCATTGCAGGGTTTACCGGCCAATTGAGAGGCTGGTGGGATAATTATATGACTACAGATGCAAAATCAGCAGTAATAAATGCTAAAGCTACAAACGAAGGAGTTGATAACTTAGGTTTTGCCTTAGTATAAAATAGGGAAGATGCGGTTTATACCTTAGTCTTAACCATACTAGAACATTTTAGTGGTAGATTTACCAATCAATATGAAACCATTAGATCTTTACTAAATGGTCTTCGATGTAGACATTTAGGTGAATTTAGATGGTATAAAAATACTTATTTAAGTCGCGTGATGGAACTTCCAGAAAATGTTCTGGAATTCTAGAAAGCAAAATTTATAGATGGTTTACCTCCTTTATTTGCAGAAAGAGTGAGAAAGACTCTGAGAGATCCACAAGGAATTATTCTCTATAGTAATTATACTTATGGAAAGCTTATTGGAACTTGTACTCAAGAAGGCATAAATTTGTGCAATGAGTTAAAACTCTCGAGACAGCTTAAGTTAGACAAGTTTAGAGAAAAATCTCAAATGGGAGATTTCTGTACTCAGTTTGGGTTACTAGATACATCTAAAGGTACCAATCGTGAAACTTCTACATCTGAACCTCATAGATCTCATCGTAAGAAAAGGATATCTAGGAGAAGGACTAGAGAAGAAAGAGAAGAGCGTAGGGCTCATCGTAAATCTAATAGATTTACCAAAAATAGGTCCAAGAGAGATCTTGATAAAATCAAATGTTACAAATGTGGAAAATTTGGGCATATAGCCCCAAATTGTAGGCTTGAAAAGCTTAAGACTTTGGAACTGGATGAAGATATTCAAGAAAAGATTTATAGTTTTTT
>JAJOOR010006768.1:0-37068 GCA_036250505.1 Solanum acaule | reverse complement strand
TCCCTAATGTAAAAGTAAATGAAGGTATGAAAGGTGTGAACTCTTACTAGGGCTTTCTTAAGGGTTTCTTCATAGTGTAAGGGAGGGTATGGGACTTCTCTTGCACATTGCACTTGTGGGATCCTAAGGGATGGTTGTAGTAGTGTTCTCTTATGATTATGATGATTATGACTTATGTATGTTGAAGCTATGTTATTGATGATCATTATGAAGATGGTTTACCAATGATATGGGCTATTTGAATTATGACTAAGATGTATGATATGAACATGTTGTATGAACTATGCCTTAATGGTGTTGTTCTATCTTATTATGATTATTATGAATAATGCATGCTTTAATTGTATTATGTTAATGATTGACTTTTCTTGATATGAACTAATGTTTATGAATGTCACCTTACTATGTATATGACCTATGGATAAGACTAATGTATGATAAGTATGAGCATGATGATCCAAAGGTAATACTTAGTGTAGGTAGGACTATGGACCCTACCTATGCATTGCACAAGTAGAACCTAGGGTTGCTTATGTGATTATTCTATTATGATGCAATGACCATGGTATTGACTATGCATGAGTATTATGTCTTGTAATGAGTGATATATGCATTATGACTATGTTTGGAGACGATGCTTTGTTGATGTGTTACCCTTGTGTTTGATAAACTATATGTGAATTCTTAATGACTTATGTTCTCCATCTCTTCTAAAGAATGGTACCAAAAGTGCATAAATCATGGTTTCAACTAAATGTCCCTTTAAGCATGTTTTAATGGTTTTACTTGCATGGCTTCCATACTTAGTACGTGTGTTGTACTAACCCATATTTCTTCTACATTTTTACAAAGTGTAGGGTTTGGTGATGTGATGTCTTATGCTTGGAAGTTAGGTTTCTAAGGAGCTTGGAAATGAAGACTTGGGGAGTCCTCATAGTTTCGAGGATTAACCTACCTCGTACACTTATGTCATTATGTCTTTAGACTTGTGTAAGGGCCGTGTCCCTAAGTTGTTATGAAAGAGTTGTTATTCTAAATGTTATAGATGATTTGAGACATAGTGTCATAGACGCTCTCTTATTTTATGAAGACTTCGACTGTAAAGAAAAGTTTTAAATTTTTCGTTATTTTCATATGCTTTAATGTTCATGATATGCTAAGGAATTGTATAAGACCTCCGAGAGGTCGAGTACGCCGTGTTACGACTAGGGGGTGCTCTCGGGTCGTTACACTGACTTTGTATGTGATGTATGTGTTACTTCCCAATCACTTTCCTTATGATGTAATAGATGGTTTTGAGACTTATATTTAGACTTCCGCTTTTGTCAAACTCTTTGTATGAAATGCTACTTTTTGAACTCTTTTGTTTCTATAATCTTGTACGATGCATGCTAAGTGGCTTGAGTAGGGCCTCTCTGGGTTTTCTATGCCATGTCACGTCTAGGGTGTACTTTGGGTCGTGACATACCCATAGTGCTATGGTCTAGAATAAGATCTAAGATCACCGCAAAAACTTTTAAAAATAAAAAAAGGGTAACATCAAAATTTTGTTAGAAATTCATTTTCATCAAGAGAAAAAAAGTCTATGGGTGAAAACGGGTCCAAATCGATGATCAAGTCGAGTGAAACCCATCTTTTTCATCTTTAAGGAGAAAAACTCAAAAAATGTCAGTTGAAATGCAGTTTAAAACGAGGAATATTGGAAAACCTTTGTCAAAATAAGTTTACCCACAATAAAAGGACCTTAAATCCCAAAAATGAATGAAAACTCATTCCAAATCAATCTTCAAATCAACATTTTTTTATTTTTCTACTTTGAGGTTGAAAATCTCAAGTTTGTGGATAGAAATCATGTAGTTTGAAGAGATGTTCTTGGGAAACAAGTAAAAGAAGGCTAGAAATGCGTACTCAATGCTTAAGTGAGAAAAAAGCATCAAATATCACCTTAAACGGACCTTTCTAGCTCCCAAATTGTCAAAAATATGAGATGGATTTGAATACATATTTAACTTAGCGATTTTGTCGCTAAAACCTATTTTCCGTCGCTAAAAGTGTGCTTCAGCAACCTCTAAAACATCTTTTTGACCCTTGAAACCCTCAAAACATGAACCAATAGTGCAAATTCATCATTGAACTTGTTTTATTAACCAATGAAATCGTCGAATTTAATTAAAAAATGTTATGACCTAAATACCCCCTCGGAACCCATTTAGGCCAAAAATTCAACTTTTTACCTAATCACAACCTAAGGTCTCGAGACTCTAACCGACCACCCTAATAAGTAAAAAGTCAACGTTCTGGACTCAATACTACTAACAGAATCACCATCCAATGCTCAGATTTCATAATGTTTACCGAATTCAACTATTCCAATATAATTCAACTCAAATGACTGAAATCCATCAAAATCTCTCCGAAACGCATCGGGGACAACACTAACCATTCCCCCAACATATTCTAAGCATAAAAACATTAAGGGGAAGGGCAAAATGATTAATTCACATATAAAGGTAATTTCTTATTAAATGGGACATTACAAACCTAGGTTCAATAGGTTTAGCTAAGGAAAATATTTAGGTAGGTATACAATATAGTAAAAAAATAAATTGTAGGTTTAAACAAGAAAATGTCTTGATCACATCCAACAAATTCAAATTTTCATACACACAAGTCAAGTTCTAGATTATTTAACATGAACGAATACACAAATGCTCACCACACATGGCGCATTAATAGTTTCAAACATAGTTACCTAACTCTAATCTTTACAACTAAACACCTTCATGCTATGCATAAGCCTTAATTTTGTTTTTAAAGTCTTTCATACCATTTTCACAACCAAAAATAGTCGCATGTTTCAAACAATGTCCAATCTTTCAAACATGATTCTCACCTTAATCAGATTTATATGCATTTTTCCTCAAGTTCAGTGATTTAAGTTCAAAAAATAAATTAAATATTAAATTCTTATTCAAGAAAATGAAAAAGTGTTTATCCTTATTAAAACAAATAGTGTTTATCCTTTTTCAAAAAAAAAGTGATGTTAATTTACATTTCAAGCTTTGTAAGCTGCACACACCTCGTTTGGTAGCCCTTTTTAACTTTGGTGATTTTTATTCAAAATACAAAGATTATTCATTTATTTTACTACGCACAGTTGATTCTCATCACCTTAATGAGATACACATGCAGCCCTTTCGGGTTGGTTATTCCTTAAAACAATAAAATTTAAAATATAAACGAAAACTCCATCTTCGAATTAGTAGTGATTTAATTCTTGTTTAACATGCTATTTAGGTAACCTTTAATAGGTTCGATTGATTTCTTTCAAAAATAGAAAGAGAAAGGAAACACAGAAAACAATAGAATAAGGAAAGTGTTAAAATGAATTCAACTAAAATACGAGATGAAACATGAAAGAATTCTGAAATAACCCAATACATATCCGGTGAAATCCCACTAATAAGATTTGGGGAGGGTATAGTGTATGCAGACCCTACCACTGCCACTACCTCGTGGAGAAAAAGAAATTGTAATCGCAATTTACTAATAATAATATTATTTTGTAGAGCATTTATCACAATTTCTACGTATTCAAATTTAAATTTAATAGTTTCTCCAAAACAAATTAACTTATCAATAATTACTTTAATATTTTTAGAAATAAAAATGTACTACTTAAATCAAGTTAAAATTAAAACACGATATTCAGTTAAACATGCCTTATCAAATATGAGTGAGTAAGTTATATTTTTATTTCAAAAATATTTATTTAAAAATTTAACGATTTTAGTTCTTAAAAGGAAGAACCAACATTATTGTCAAGTTCAACTATATTTGATTAAGGCAATAAGGTGTCTCTCTAATACCCACTTCTTATTTAATTTGATTCAAATAGAAAAGATACAAATATAGAAAAGACATAAATTACTTTGTGATTAATAAATAATAAGTATTTTAAGAAGTGTTTGTTTCCTTAATAATCTAAGATAAGTTAGTAGATCTGGGGATTCCTTTATTCTAGAGATATTAAAGATACTACATTAATATCGTAAGACAAATTCTAGATACTATAATAGTGGCACACAAATAGGTCAACTAACATATCAATGAGTGAAATCCTCCTTTATGGATGCATCTAAAAACCAATAAATTGCCAAATGGAAAACCATTAGAATATAAAAATTTCATTTGCTCTAAACACATATTTTGTCTAAGCTTCTTGCATCTGTAGAAAAATGGCTCAACATTACAACATGTCCTCCATCTTATTGCTTGCATTTATCTACTTTACGCATGACCACTTGATAACTACTACAAGTGCATGTCACATTCTACAGACCCCTAGTTTCTCAAAGCTAGAGACACCTAGTTTCTCAAATCTAGAGACACCTAGTTTCTCAATGCCTGAGACCCCTAGTTTCTCAAATCCCCAAGCCCCTTCTTTCTCTAAGCCACAAACCCCTAGTAAACCCAATACTCCTGCTTTCTCAAATCCCGAGACCCTTAGTTTCTCATAGCTCGAAACCCCTAGTTTCTTAAAGCACGAAACCCCTAGTTTCTTAAAGCCTAATACCCCTAGTTTCTCAAAGACTGAGACCCCTAGTTTCATAAAGCCTGAGACACCTAGTTTTTTAAAGCCCTCCATCCTTAGTTTCTCAAAGCCTGAGACCCCTTCATTATCAAATCCTCAAACCCCTAGTTTCTCAAAGCCTAAGACCCCTACTTTCTCAAAACCCGAGACCCCTACTTTCTCAAAACCCGAGACCCCTTCTTTCTCAAAGCCGGAGACCCCTAGTTTCTCAAAGCCCGAAACCCCTAGTCTTTCAAAGCCTGAGACCCCTAGTTTCACAAAGCCTAAGACACCTAGTTTCTCAAAGCCCAATACTCCTAGTTTCTCAAAGCCCGAGACCCCTTCTATATCAAAGCCCCAAACCCCTAGTTCCTCAAAGCCGAAGACCCCTTCTTTCTCAAAGCCAGAGAAACCTTCTTTCTCAAAGCCCGAGACCCCTTCTTTCTCAAAACCTAAGACCCGTTCTTTCTCAAATCCCGAGACCCCTAGTTTCTCAAAGCCCGAGGCTCCTAGTTTTTCAAAGCCCAAGACCCCGTCTTTCTCAAAGTCCAAGACCCCTAGTTTCTCATAGCCCAAGACCCCTAGCTTTTCAAAACCCCAATCCCCTTCTATCTCAAATCTCTAGACCCCTTCTTTCTCAAAGCCTGAGATCCCTACTGTGTCAAAGTTAAAAATTCCAAGACTTTCTAAACCAATTTTGTAAACTTCTTTGTGATTAACTATGGCATTTGTCAAGTGCCATAACTAGTGCTGGCTAATGGACAAGTTATATCGCAAATGGGTGAATCGAAAATATATTAGTTATGAGTGGATAAATTATTCGACTCATTGTTATTTAATGCGAATAAAGAAATGGGTTGAATGATGGATAATATTATAATCCACATTTTATCTACTTATATATTGTACAAGAATGAAATTTGCTATCAAATAAAATGAGTCACTTTCTTTTTCAGCTTTTATTTTGATAATTTAGCTTAAGTTGATTTTCCTCATAACTATCTTTGATGTTTTCTTCTTTTTTAGTGATGTACATATGCAATAGTTTATAATTTTGGTAAACAGTTGTCGATAATATAATTGTAGATGCTAAAATTGAAGTAAACTAGAAAATAAGGTACATTATATATACTCTAATTATTTGGTATCAACTTACTTTGAAAGAAAATAATAAGCGCAAACAATGGCCAAAATAACAGGAGGAAATCACCTTAAATGGACCTTTCTAGCTCCCAAAATGTCAAAAATAAGAAATGGTTTCGAATAGATATTTAACACAATGATTTGGTTGCTAAAACCCATTTTCCGTCGCTAAAATTGTGCTTCAACAACCTTTAAAATATCTTTTTGACCCTCGAATCTCATTTGAAACCCTATCAACATGAACCAATAGTGCAAAGTCATCATTAAACATGTTTTCTGAACCAATGAAATCGTCGAATTTCATTAAAAATTATATGACCAAAATACCCCCCTCTGAACCCATTTAGGCCAAAAATTTAACTTTTTACCTAAAAACCCTAATCACAACTTAAGGTCTCGATTCTCTAACTTTCCACCCTAATAAGCCAAATTCAATGTTACGGACTCAATACTACTGACAGAATCACCATCTAATGCTCGGATCTCATAATGTTGACCAAATTCAACTATTCCAATATAATTCAACTCAATGGCTCAAATCCAACAAAATCTCACCCGAACGCATCGGGGACAATACTAACCATTCCCGGAACATATACTATGCATAAAAATATTTAGGGAAGGGCAAAATGGTCAATTCACACATAACAATAATCTATTATTAAATGGGACATTACAAGCCTATAGGCTCAATAGGGTTAACTAAGGAAAATATTTAGGTAGGTACACAGTGTAGTAAAAAAAATTGTAGGTTAAAACAAAAAAATGCCTTGATTGCATCCAACAAATTCAAATTTTCACACACAAGGCAAGTTCTAGATGTTGTAACATGAACGAATACACAAATGCTCACCGCACATGGCACATTAATAGTTCCAAACATAGTTACCTAACTCTAATCTTTACAACTGAACACCTTGAATGCTATGCATTATTAAGCCTTAATTTTGTTTTAAAAGTCTATCATACAATTTTCACAACAACAAAAATAGTCACATTTTTCAAACAATGCTCCAATCTTTCAAAAAAAAATTACTATTGAATCTGGAGAAAAAACGCAAACCTGATTCTCACCTTAATCAGATTTATAGACATGTTTTCTCGAGTTCATTAATTTAAGTTCAAACAATTAAAAAAATATTAAATTCTTATTCAACAAAATGAAAAAGTTTTTATCCTCATTAAAAAATAGTGTTTACCCTAATTTAAAAATAAAAAAGATAATGTTTTATTACTTCGCATTTCAAGCTTTGTAAGCTGCACACGATACATACGTAGCCCTTTTCAAGTTTGGTGATTTTATTCAAAATACAAAGTTTGTTTATTTATTTTACTACGCACACTTGATTCTCATCGAGGTGATGAGATACACAAACAAGCCTTTGGTTTGGTTATTCGTTTAAAAAATAAAAGAAAACTCTATCTTTGAATTAGTAGTGATCTAATTTATGTTTAACATGCTATTTAGGTAACCTTTAATAGGTTCGATTGATTTCTTTCAAAAAGACGAAAGAGAATGGAAACACGAAAAACAATAGAATAAGGAAAATGTTAAAATGAATTCAACTAAAATACGAGATGAAACATGAAAGAATTTTTAAATCCCAATACATATCTGGTGAAATACCACTAACAAGATTTGAGGAGGGTAGAGTGTATGTAGACTCTACCACTACCTCGTGGAGAACGAGAAGCTGTAATCACAATTTACTAATAATAATATTATTTTGAAGAGCATTGATCACAATTTCTAAGTATTCAAAATTAATAGTTTCTCCAAAACAAATTAACTTATCAATAATTACTTTAATATTTTTAGAAATAAAAATGTACTACTTAAATCAAGTTAAAATTAAAACACGATATTCAGTTAAACACACCTTATCAAACATGAGTGAGTGAGTTATATTTTTATTTTAAAATATTTAGTTAAAAATTTAACGATTTTAGTTCTTACAAGGAGGAACCAACATTACCGTCAAGTTCAACTATATTTGATTAAGGCATGAGGTGTCTCTCTATACCCACTTCTTATTTAATTTGATTCAAATAGAAAAGATACAAATATAGAAAAGACATAAATTTCTTTGTGATTAACAATTTAAAGGTGATTAATAAATAATAAGTATTTTAACAAATGTTTGTTTCCTTCATAATCTAAGATAAGTTAGTAGATCTGGGGATTCCTTTGTTCTAGAGATATTAAAGATACTACAATATTAATATCGTAAGACAAATTCTAGATACTATAATATTGGCACACAAATAGGTCAACTAACATATCAATGAGTGAAATCCTCCTTTATGGATGCATCTAAAAACCTATATATAGCCAAATGGAAAACCATTAGAATGTAAAATTTCATTTGCTCTAAACACATATTTTGTCTAAAGCTTCTTGCATCTACAGAAAAATGGCTCAGCATTACAACATGTCCTCCATCTTATTGCTTGCATTTATATACTTTATGCATGACCATATGATAACTACTACAACTGCACGCCACATTCTACAGGCCCCTCGTTTCTTCAAGCCTGCAATCCCTAGTTTCTCAAAGCCTGAGACCCCTAGTTTCTCAAATCCCCAAGCCCCTTCTTTCTCTAAGCCACAGACCCCTAGTTTCTCAAAACCCAATACTCCTGCTTTCTCAAATCCCAAGACCCCTAGTTTCTCAAAGCCCGAGACCCCTAGTTTCTCAAAGCCCGAAAAATGTACTACTTAAATCAAGTTAAAAATTAAAACATGATATTCAGGTAAACATGCCTTATCAAATATGAGTTAGTGAGTTATATTTGTATTTTAAAAATATTTAGTTAAAAATTTAACAATTTTAGTTCTTACAAGCAGGAACCAACATTACTGTCAAGTTCAATTATATTTGATTCAGGCATGAGGTGTCTCTCTAATACCCGCTTCTTATTTAATTTGATTCAAATAGAAAAGAAATAAATATAGAAAAGACATAAATTACTTTGTGATTATCAATTTAAAGGTGATTAATAAATACTAAGTATATTAACAAATATTTGTTTCCTTCATAATCTAAGATGAGTTAGTAGATCTGAAGATTCCTTTATTCTAGAGATATTCAAGATACTACAATTTTAGTATGGTAAGACTAATGCTAGATACTATCATATTGGCATGCAAATAGATCAACTAACATATCAATGAGTGAAATCCTCCTTTATGGATGCATCTAAAAACCTATATACAGCCAAATGGAAAACAATTAGAATATAAAAAATTCATTTGCTCTATACACATTTTATCTAAGCTTCTTGCATCTGCAGAAAAATGGCTCAGCATTACAACTTCTCCTCAGTCTTATTGCTTGCATTTATCTACTTTATGCATGACCACATGATAACTACTACAACTGCACGTCAGATTCTACAAACCCCTAGTTTCTCAAAGCTAGAGACACCTAGTTTCTCAAAGCCTGCGACCCCTAGTTTTCTCAAAGCCTACGACCCTTAGTTTTTCAAAGCCTGAGACCTTTAGTTTCTCAAAACCCCAAGCCTCTTCTTTCTCAAAGCCCCAGACCCGTAGTTTCTCAAAAACCAATACTCATGTTTTCTCAAAGCCTGAGACCCCTAGTTTCTCAAAGCCCAAAACCCCTAGTTTCTCAAAGCCCGATACCTCTAGTTTCTCAATGCCTAAGACCCCTAGCTTCACAAAGCCTGAAACACCTAGTTTCTCAAAGCCCAAGACCCCTAGTTTCTCAAAGCCCGAGACCCCTTCTTTCTCAAAGTCCGTAACACCTAGGTTTTCAAAGCCCAAGACCCTTTTTTTCTCGAAACCTAAGACCCCTTCTTTCTCAAAGCCTGCAACCTCTAGTATCTCAATGCCCCAGACCCCTTCTTTCTCAAAGCACCAAACCCCTAGCTTCTCAAAATCCAAAACACCTACTTACTCAAAGCCCGATACCCCTAGTTTCTCAAAGCCCAAAACCCTTAGTTTCTCAAAGCCCAAAACCCCTAGTTTTTCAAAGCCCAAGATCTCTAGTTTCACAAAGACTGAGACGCCTAGTTTCTCAAAACCTGAGACCCTTAAATTCTCAAAGCCCGAGACACCTTCTTTCTCAAAGCCCCAAACCCCTAGTTTCTCAAAGCCCGAGACCCCTTCTTTCTCAAAGCCAGAGACACCTTCTTCCTCAAAGCCCTAGACCCCTAGTTTTTCAAAGCTCGAGACCCCTTGTTTCTCAAAGCCCGAGACCCTTCTTTCTCAAAACCCAAGACCCCTTCTTTCTCAAAGCCCGAGACCCCTAGTTTCTCAAAGTCCGAGACCTCTAGTTTCTCAAAGTCTGAGACCCCTAATTTCTCAAAGCCCGAGACCCTTTCTTTCTCAAAGCCTGAGACCCCTAGTTTCTCAAAGCCCTAGACCTCTATCTTTTCAAATCCCCAAACCCTAGCTTTTCAAAGCCCCAGACCCCAAGCTTCTCAATGCTCTAACCCCTTCTATCTCAAATCCCTAGACCCTTTTTTTCTCAAAGCCTAAGATCCCTACGGTGTCAATCTCAAAAATTCCAATATTTTCTAAAACAATATTGTAAACTTCTTCATGAGTAACTATGGTATTTTTCAGGTGCCATGACTAGTGCTGGCTAATGAACGGGTGAATAAAAAATATATCAGATGTGAATGGATAAAATATTCGACTCGTTGTTATATCATGCGAATAAAAAAATGGATTGAATGATGGATAATATTATAATCCACATATTATCTATTTATATATTATATAGGATTGAAATTTGCTATCAAATAAATGAGTCACTTTCTTTTTCAGCTTTTATTTTGATAATTTAGCTTACGTTGATTTTCCTCATGACTATCTTTGATGTTTGCTTCTTTTTTTAGTTATGTGCTAATGCGATAGTTTCCAATTTTGGTACAAAGTTTTTGATAAAAAAATTGTAGATGCTAAAATTGAAGTAAACTTGAAAATAAGTTACATTATTATATATACTCTAATAATTTGGTATTAAGTTACTTTGAAAGAAAATAATAAGCACAAACAATGGCCAAAAAAACAAGAGGAGTTTTGTGTGAAAGAAGAATAACTCATATATATACTAACCAAAAATCTTGTCCCACTTTGCACATTTCGTGTTAGTTCACGAGCAATAACAAGGACTTCTGGGTTGTCATTTGATTAAGGGAAAATGATCTGAAAAATACTTCAACTTTGGCCGAAATTGTTGTTACGATACCAAACTTTATGGAGGACCTTTTACCCCTGCACTATTTAATAATGTATTTTAAAGATATATATGTGCCCACGTGAACACATTACTATTTATAATGATGCAATATTTATGATGTCCACGTGGGCACATATATATCTTTAAAATACACTATTAAATAGTGCAGGGGGTAAAAGGTCATTTCCAAAGTTCGGTATTGTTACAACAATTTCGGTCAAAGTTAAGATATATTTCAAACTTTTTTCCCTTTGATTAATGAATTATTGACATGTTCTTTTATCATTGATTGATCCTTTTTGTTAAAAATCCAGATTGGTTCTCCAACCCATTTTTTAAATGAACAAAAAACTTATAACTTATCCAATTTTCCAGCATTAATAGTGGCATGTTTTAGGTTGGCACAAAATATATCAAATACTCTTTGCGAGGATAAAATAATTTATTTTTTATGGTGTATTAAAGTTATTAGCCATGTGTCTTTTTGGAATTACTTTGTGAAGAACACAAACTCAAACACATAGTTTGCAGACCACTGAATTTTGTTTTACTAGTAAAAGAGTGTAATCAGACGAACTACACACAATATAAAATCGTAGCTTGTCACAGAGTTGTTCCAATACTTTTTAGAGAAGAAATCTTCACAAGAATCTTCACTGAAACTTTAAAAAAATTGTTGAAGGTAGAATAAAAAATATATTTAAATATATTTCTGTCGTTCTTGTTTGTTTTTTCGAACGCAAAAGTTCTTGCTTACTTAACACAAGACACCGGTTCAAGTTGTGTCCTAACCATTGTGTCTTTTTATCATTTAATAAATTGAATGCTTAATAATTATATATTTTTTTTAATATGAAATCAGGTTGACCCACATAAATGATTCAAATCTAATTACTTCATTTTCCACTCACAAGTGGTGGGTCTATACGTCACTATTATTGGAGATAGGGGTTCAAATGGGGAATTGTTAACTACTTTAAACTACTTAGATTGTAATCCAGAATTAAAGACGAAGTAGGGTTACAACTCTTAAATATCGAAACTCTAACAAATAATTTACTATCAACTCATTCAGATGTGTTCAGTGTGCAAAGTTGGAGAATGTATGTCTCCTAAAGCCTCGTGGCCCAATTAAGAGAATATCACTGTATGTCCTTTCTAGTACTTTGGTGCCGAATTAATTTTATTTGTTTATCACTGTATGTCCTTTCCAGTACTTTGGTGCAGAATTAATTTTATTCGTTTATAAAATACCTCAAGTTAACTATCATATCTCTAGATCAAGCCAATAGATTGGGGTTGGTAGCTTTGTATCTCTATTAATGATATTTTTTACCTAATCTTAACATATTTTGTCAAGCAAGTCAGTATATGAGGGAGTTCATTATACTGTATCTATTAAAAACAATATTTACAAAAGAATCTTAATACACAGTGATAACCCCTTTATGATCGAGGTCCAACAAATAGCAGGCACCCGCATTTTGCAGACTCCACTTGTATAGTCTATTTGGATATGTTATTTTTTGGGAAACTTCACTTGATGTTCCATTCCATCTTTTGGGTCTTTCCTTGTTGTTTTTGGACTAAAATCAACCTAGTCATATATATTAGCTCATCACAATAAATATTCAATAAATACATGGATATTCACAGGAGATAGCACTTAGAACATAGCTAAATTATGGGTAAAATAAAGTGATTAGATGCGTAAATACACCTCAGATCACCACCACACAACTAGAGTTGTTGTTTGTCCTCGAAGAACTCATCATATCCGCTATAGACCCAATACTTTATCAATGCTAATTAGACAAGGTTACTCACAAGTGTGATTGGCATATACAGATTAATCATGATTTAAAATTTACTCATTCAAGCAGACTCTATCAAACTCATCAAACTCAAAGACTTTTAGTGCAAACATTATAACTTCTATATAAAGAATTAAGTTATTCATTAAGTAACCAGTTCTAACTTCCAAGTGAGGGGTGCCCTCACTGTCAAATAATTTCTCTTTGTCACGCCTCGAGCTTACACCCTGGACGTGGCCGGCATTCGAGAACCATTGCTGGCCCCAAGCGAACCCTTGGCCTGGCTCAACTCTCAGCGGAAGACTTACTCAACATAAGATAAGCTCAAAAGATAAACTTTATTTAAAGTCTTAAAATGAATAACTCATAATTGTGTTAAAACATTCACTTGCCAAAAGACACAACTCAAGTCTAGAACATTAGCAAAAGAAAATGAAACAGACTTCTCAATACTCTATTATCTATGAAGCCACTACTAACTGAGATGGACGTCGGGACAAGACCCAGGACATCTTAATAAACAAACTAAAATGCAAACACAATGTGAAACCCTCCGGAAAGCAAGGAGGTTCACCAAATCTAGCTGGAACTCAACTAGATCAACGAAGCGCTGGTTGATGATCTTGGTTACATGTATCTGCATCATCAAAGATGCAGGCTGTAACACCTCGGATCTTAAAATGAAGAAAAATCCTAGTTTTCAGAAAACTGGTGTTACTACCGACGAAACCACCCACGAATCGTAGGTGGGGTTCTGTCTTTAAGGCCCAAATCTTTATAGTCTCTGATCCCACCCACAATCGACTAGTATGGTCTGTGGTTGGACCTACGGACCGTAGGTGAGGGTCGATAGCCAGTTAGAAGGAAATTGTTGTTGGGTCAACTTCAAATGGTCATAACCCTTAGCACAAAAGGAATTAGGTAGCCCATGACCCCACCAAATGATAGATAATTGAATCATCTTTCCAACGCCACCAAGTTTGCTAAAATCCCATCTCCGAGTAAAAAGTTATGCTCGTTTTAGTGAAGCCCTGTCGGGCAAACTTGACCGACGACCCCACCTACGGTTGGTAGGTTGACCTACTGCCAGTAGGTCCCTCAGTGGGTGGCCTTCGACAACTCCTAAGTTAAGGTCATTTAGGTCTTTTTCCTTTGAGTTGGGCACTTAAAATTCGTCGTTTTATGCCTAAACTACGTCGTTTTACTCATTAAGCCTAATAACTTAGTTAAACATACCCAGAACCTTTATTCATAAAAAATCATTCAAACTTGGAGCAAAAGGAAGGGGAAAAAGTCTACCAAACCTCCCAAGAACAAGCAACAGTATTCTTTAAGTTTCAGCCCTGAAATTGAAGGATTTCTCCGTAGATTTCGTCACCAGGTATGTGGGATTTCACTAGTGGGTTCCTTTCATCCACTAGGTCCCTAGAATTCAGTCAGATTCTTGATTCTCTATATCATGTTTAGACCTAGGATTTCTACAACTTTGGAGAACTATTGTGAATTAACTGTTATAGTATTCGTAATCAGATTATAATGTTTTCGTGAAATCATTGCTTAGTTTTTTGCATGAAATTCAAAATCCTAATTGTGTAGATTCTTTTAGTTCATGAATTACACTTGTTACGTCATATTAAATAGATATACATGCTCTAGTTAAGAATGTTTCACTGTCAGTATTTAAATGTTGCATTCTCGAATTTGCATGTTAGAACATTGAGCTATCTAGTATTTCAGTTTTTTTGTGTCATACACATTCCAGTTGGGAGTAGGCTTAGACCGAGTTGGACTAGGGTTCAACGTACCTTCATAGTCCCATAACTACATGCCCCGTAGGTTTATCAGTCCCCTCTGTTGGGCATCAGCTTTAGTGATCACGCCATTTATGCCTTTATACCCCTGACAAGGTATATTGGGTTATATCGTTTGGGTGTATACATCGAACAGTCATGCCTTTATACCCCTGACAAGGTATATTGGGTCCTCTCGATGGGGCGTATACAGCAGACCCTGCCATTTAGCTCACGTGGTTTTATGTCGGTTAATAATAGCTCCCATAGTTAGACTCCAGTGCATTCGACCAGGTTTTTAATTATATTTCAGCATTCAGTCACAATATGTCATGTTCAGAATTAGTACTTGGACATTGCATTTAGTTCAACCTTCAGTATATTCCAGTATTTATATATATTCAGTTCAGATTATGTTATTGCTCAGTATGTTTTGTTCAGTTATGTATTTTATTCAGCTATACTTTATATCATGTATTATCAGTACATTCCAAGTACTGGCGCATACTCTACGCTTCATTCTTTCATGATGTAGGTTCAGATACTCAGCATCCAGATCACGCATAGATCAGTTCCCGATCTTCACTTCAGCAGCTTCAGTGGTGAGTCCTCATACTTTGAGGACAATAGACATGTTTTCTTCATATTTAGTCTTTTCATTTCATTTTCAGTTTTGCTAGAGTTAGCTGGTGGCATGTCCCAACAACTGTATTCAGTAGAGGCTTTTTCAGACATAACATTAGATTCAGCTTTAGTTTTGAGTTTGATCTTCCAGTTGTTATTAAACTCATAGTCTTTTATATAATCAGATTAGTATTGGGTATTCCCCACTTTCAGTTAATTATGGTTTCAAGCTTTCGCATAGTATATTTTATTCAGTAATCTTTTAGTATGCTTATGATATGCCAGCTCAGGGTTAGCTTGGGGTCACTCGTGATCCTAGGTCCCATGTTTACGTCCAGGAGATAGACTCAGGGCGTGACACAGGGCAAATGACGTCAGTACATAAAATGTACGAGCATGTGAGGGTAATTCTAAACAAGACATAAGCTTGAACTGGAACTAAAGAAACACTTACCTCGTCTCAACTCAACTCATTTCAATATAAAGTAGTGACAAAAATGCAATATAAAGAAAAGCTTAAAACAATAGATAGCAACTTAATGTATTAGAAAATGCAATATATCTCATTTTGTATGCAAAAATACAAAATAAACTATGTTTGGGAGATTCTCTAACCCACAACCATCACTATGAGCTATGTGATGATACGGTGTCTAGCCCACGCTGCCAAAACTGTCCTATACTTTGTCGGGGTATAGAACCTACTAACTAAGTGGATCCACTAATCTATGCTTTAAAAGCAATAAGTAATCATCTAAAAAGTATGACCCTTTCTTCCCATATTGGCTAAATGGTTTATGGGGGCTGTGTGTTGTTAGAACTCTCCCCCATATCAGTGTTCAATACTACTCCCAAAATGTAACTAGCTCATATGTTTAAAAACACAACTCTTTCTGTGGTTTGAGATTATTACTCACAATATTTCTCTTAAAAGAGATGGTACTAAAACTTCTCATGAAAACTCTTTTGGAAATCAGTGTTTCCTCTCATCTTAAATGTGAAAAAATTTACTCTTGGGAATACTTAGTTCCTACATATCATTTTAAAGAAAATGAACTCAACTCTACTATTCCTCAAACTCAATGCTTCAGTCTTAAAACAAGTTTAAAACAATTGTACAAGACTTTTTGAAATGACTCGCAGAACTCTCAAGACTTGACTCTTAGCTCTACCTTGAATTTGAATTATAGATTCAAGGGCTAGGATCTCATATTATGGATGATCTCTCGATGTTTAGATGTAATTTATAGTGTAGAGATCAATTAGAAACCATATGTATGATTTGAGGGAACTCGTATGAAAAGAAGGACGAAATAGTAGGGGACCTGTCAACCCTAGCGCACTGAGTGGCGTAGGGCGCCAACCCTTGAACTACAGAAGCTGACTTGGGGCGCACTGAGTGGCGCGGCGCCCCATCCTTTTTTCCCAGAAAAATTGACGAATTTTGTTACTTGTTTTCTGACCCTAATTTGCCTAGAATAGATTGGTTTCTTCCCTAATCACTTAGATTCGAATACCCAACATTAGTATACAATAATCTACTCAAAACTATCCTCGAAACACTAACACTTATCTCAAGAACTTATCAAAACCTCAACAACCAAGATTTTAAAAGAAACTTCAATAAAACTCATCAAGGACTCAAATCTTTCAACTTCAAGAACGAATTTACACTGAAAATAACATGATTGGCGCGTGGGTTAACAAACCCAATGCTATGTGAACTCACATACTTCTTAGGGATCAAACCCTTAGCGAATCCACAACAAAATTCAAGAATCTTGACGAAATCCTCTCAAAACCCTAAGTGTATATTGATTTATGAAAACTGAACACAATCAGTTTAGACCCCAAATAAATTACTAAAAATGAATTAATCAGGTTGGGTACGGAAAAGACCAAAATACCGTCCATATTTTCGGGTAACTTTCCTTAACTGGACAACCTGACTTCAAACGGGCATATCACCCTCATACGAGCTCGAAAAATAGCAAACTCGGTTGCGTTGGAAAGAGGATTCCAAGACATTTCATTTGATATCTTATGGGCTACCTAATTCATCTTGTACTGAAAGTTATGCTCGTTTGAAACAATGTAAAATGCACAAAGATGCCCTCAATAACTTTAAGTGTCTACTTAACAATAATGTATGACTTTAGGGGACATTTTATCTATTTTCTCGCTCTAACTAGAGTTATCAGAGCAAAATGAAAAGATTCACTGACCAAGTTTACAAAAATAAAAATATTTTGAAAATCACAATATATGTGCTGGTGGTTCAATTCCAAAAGATATGTTTCCTACACCCAATTATTGATATAAAAATGACACAAGCTAAGTTGATATCTTTACCAAATCAACATGATAAAATTATTGCAAAGAAACGAGCTAACAAGAATGAATATCCAATTTTACATGCATTGATTGTCAAAATATGATGCCTTGAAATTAGCGATAAATTTTGTTGTTTAGCTACAAAATAACACCCATTACCTACTAATCTTGTACTCTCTAATCTACGACTTTCACACCCTCCTATCTGTTACCCATGTCCTCGATAAAGTGAAGCAAAGTTTTAAGACAAAATAATAACAAAAGAGTTTATCATCTTATAGTCAGATGTTAACGTGCGAGACACATTTATGATTTTGCAATAATCGTTCAAGAAATTAATTAATCCTAGAATTGGGATTAAATACGTAATTTACACTTCTCATTACGTAAAAGTGCAAATATCCTGGGCAAGTCACTCGCGCTCTGTGTAGACAGACTACCGCATCATTTATTTGCCCTAATCCTTCTCTTTCCTCCATAGAACTGAAAAACCCCGAAACTCGTAGAGAAAACCTCTGCAGCTTTTCTCTAAAACGATACGAAGAAGCCTCTCCAAACTCTTCGTCGACCCCTCGCCGTCCGTCAGGTTAGTTCCTTTTTCCGGCTTCCCATCGTCACCTTCTACGTTGTCGGAAACAATAATGCTCACCTTTTTTTTTTTGTATTCTTACTTGTTCTACGTATTCTCGCTGTAGGTTATACACTTTTAGTTGTATTTGCACCCTAAACTGTAGTTCATTGGCTCGTATTTGCCTGGATTTTGAAAAGTTTTATAATTTTCTGACATATCTCAATTTTAGAGTGTAGATTTGTGTTCTGATATTTGAAATACTGGCCTATATAGTCGGATTCAGGATTATAAGTAGTGGTGCCGCGTACCGCTAGTTGCAATTGGTGCAATTTAATGGCGTATGTGGATATTTTTTCATTGCCAAGTTTCAACTGCGCAGTCATCTGTCTTTAAATTTCAGCTTGCTTGCCCTAATAGTAGGTTAAGAAGGGGAAGTAACTTTTTGCTCTGACTAGGTTTAGAATATAAATATTTCAGCTCTTTGTTGTCTTGTCCTCTGTTCTTTTTCTTTTTGTTGGAAGTGACTTAGAGATGGTTGAAATTGTGCTGCAAGGAAGTTTCTCATAAGAAAACAACTAGCATATACTGATCAGATAGAGAATGTCTGATGGCCTTTACTGTGCACCTGATATTTAAGGTGACTTCATAAATATAGAAAGAAACAAGTAAAAGGAAGAGGAGAGTATATAACATTTTACTCAATACACATTTTGTGATATTATTATGTTCAATTAGTTATCGTACTCATTCTCTGATCTATTTATATGTATATGATAGGGAACAAATGTGTATAATGTTAATTTTTCCTTTGTTTTTTCTAATATCAACTGCTGTACTGATCAGTTTCGCCTGTAATGTAGAAAGGTTTCAAACTATGGGCGAAAGCGAAACTGTTGTAGCTCAAACCTCGTCAGTCACTGATTATATATCTGCTGGTTATTCGTCAATAAATCCTGATGATGCTGGTGCCCACGCCTCTTCTGATACTGGAAACGCTGGGGATATGGCCACTTCATGTCCAAATGGCCCAGGGGAGTCAGCAGCTACTAATGTAGAAGCTGGAAACCCTTATACTACTGATGAAGTGTCTACCCAGCAAGAAGCTGCAACTGCTATGGCATATGACGCGAGCCAGGATCTTGCAGCTCTAGCAGATGCACCCGCAGGTTCATCCCAAGTTGCTGATTATGAATCTTCTGCAAATGGCAACACTGCTGAAGCAAGAGACATTGCAGCAGCTGGAATTGCTGAAAATGGGATTGCATCAGACTTTCATGGAAGTTCCAATATGCATCAGCCAGAAGATGGCTTAGGTATAATTTTTAACTGTTCGGTGTCCTTGTGTCATCATCTGTTGCTATTCCTGCAATTATAAACTAATCAAGAACTTCATTAGATGTTAAGGGATGCTTGTCATCAATTTAATTAGTCACAAGAATCATAATACGAATACAGGATGCTAATATAAATCTCTTTAGTAGACATATGGAGTAACTAGTTCATTTCCTATACAAAATCTGCATAAACAGAAAAGTTACGCTAGGATGCTACCATAGTTCGGCTCTATGCGAATGTCTTTAGTGGTTGGTAGTTGTTTGTTTTCCTCAGTAGTCTTTCACATTGTAACCAGCTGCTTTCCCCCGTCTATTTCCTTTTACTTCTTCCTGCAGCATGTTGTCTACTCCATCAATTTTGTTGTCTTCCTTAATCTTTCATCTTTTGTAAGTTTGAAATTTCCTTTTATTTTTGTCCCTTTGTCCTGAATGTTAATTGCATCAACAGGTAGTGTACTTACTAGCTATATTTTCTGTTAGCAGCTTTATCTCCTGAAGAGGAAAGATTATGGAGCATAGTTAGGACAAATTCTTTAGACTTCAATGCTTGGACTGCCCTTATTGAGGAGACGGAGAAGATGTCGGAGGTACTTTGACTGACCTTCTGTCAAGGGGATTTTTCATCTCGGCATTCTTCATTTTCTGGTCTTCGTTTTTGTTTATTGAGAAAAGAGAGTTTCTTATCATTTATATTTCAATTTGCTTTGCTTACTGTCCAACTGGTAAGAAACTATCCAGAGAGGTACTGTCTTTTCTGATATTTTGCAACAAATACACCTGACTTTCATGCTAGGGGGAAGGATAGCGTGTGGCACAAAATTTCTCAAGTACATATAATTTGGGGTACTATTCCTGGCAAATAGTTTCTAAGCTATAATTTAATTGCCTATGCAAATTATTGCAGAAGCCATGCCACATAGCATTTTCTTGCCTTACCTTATATCTTTTTATGTTTTATAACTTTTCGTTAGCTAAGCTGAGTCTCCTGTTCTCAAAGAACAGGGCACTATGGTGTTGGTGGTATTCTGTCTCTCTTCCCATCCATACCATGTGTTAATCTACTTGGGATTTTTTTTGGTGGTGTCCATGTCTTAAGCTAAAATTACCACTGTTCCAGGATTGTAATCAGTGACGCATACCAGCCAGAAGACACCATTTTTTCATTAGCAAGAGATTTAACAGTACAAGAATGGTGGTGGTGTTAATGCTCTTATCCGCGTTACTTTATGCACTTCCCTTTTTTGGGTCCCAGAAGATTTGATCCATTTTCTTTAATTAAAGAGCTTTTTATTTCCATGAAGTCAAACTAGTACACATTCATATAATTGATTTTAATATGGTATATCTTGGATGAGTTGCCTAACATTTAGCATGACTTAGTCATAGACTCATTGTTAAAGTCTGCTCGAATTTCTTAATCTTTACGCTAAGCAAACAAGCTCATATACAATGTGGAGTGTGTATTGTTCTTTTGTAAACAAATTTTCTATGGGTCAATTTTCTTGCTAAAATAAGCTTGTGGCTGTCAATGGTTATCAAAAGCTTGTGGCTGTCGATATTGCATAACTTGTGGTTACAAATTTCCTCAATGCTGGATTTGTTTTGCATTGTGAAAATGTGTAGGGCAACATTTTGAAGATTCGGAAGGCTTATGATGCATTCCTGGCAGAATTTCCTCTGTGTTACGGTTATTGGAAGAAATTTGCAGATCATGAGGCACGTCTTGGCTCTGGGGACAAAGTTGTGGAGGTCTATGAACGAGCTGTTCAAGGTGTGACATATTCGGTAGATATGTGGTTGCACTATTGTGTTTTTGCTATAAGCACTTATGGAGATCCTGACACCATTAGAAGGTAATGCCATTGCTGATTTGATTTGTTCTAGTTTTATATGGGAGATCATCAGCACAAGATGCTTATAAATTTTTTCTTTGTGCCAAACTATATGATCTTTCAATGCTCTCTGACCTGATTTCAGCACGTCTGCAACAGCTCTTATTCATCTACATGGCGTAAGGTTTGTTTGGATTGCACTTCAGAATTGTATGACTGATGTGCAATCGATGTGATTCTATGGCCTGCTTAGTAACCATATGAATTTTCTTCAGGATTCAATTCAATTTATGGCCTTATTCTCCCCCTTCTATTTTACCTGTCCTTAGGGCTGTGTATAGTCCTGTAGTTCTCCATGATATTTTGCTGTTATTAACCGTTGCACATGAGATGTATCAATAAACACATTGCTGCTGAGAAGATCTCGTCCAGTAAGGCTAAGATGCCCTCTCTCTGCACCTTCCATGGACATTGTAAGATTGTTTCGAGGAAGGTAAATGCAGCATATTTGTGGGAGTGTCTGCTCTTTGAGTGAATTAGTACTTTAGCTTGAACTCTCATGTACTGCATTTTCTAGAGCCCATGCAAAGGCATGCATGTGTTATTAATCTTATAGTACATTGTTCTGTTGGTTTGTTAGGTTATTTGAAAGAGGATTAGTGTATGTTGGGACAGACTACCTGTCCTTTCCACTTTGGGATAAGTACCTGGAGTATGAGTACACGCAGCAGGCTTGGTCGAATGTTGCTGCTATCTACACACAGATATTGCAGAATCCAAATCAGCAGCTCGATCGCTATTTTGAAGGGTGATTATCTTCCTTGAAGCTTTATTTTGCATTTTCATATTCATTCAGGGCCTTCAGATTATCTCTGACAGTATCATTCTGCTTGCCTTGTGGAAAATACACCATTACTTATTTAATTATAAAGAAGGTTAATCCTTAGCGGTATCTTTCATTGGTTTTACTTGTTTAAGCATATTGCTTTTGAAAACTTATGTGTTCAAGTATGGCTATAAGTTTTAGTCTGTGTGAAGGCAATATTGTCACTTACTAGCAAGTGATTTATTATAGTATATAATGCTAACCTGGGCCTGCTCTTACCGTTTAGTGAGAAACTGTGGAGAATTGAAGTTCCATGCTATTTTTTAAAAACCCACCTGTAGGAGCATCAATCCTAGCTAATTCAGCTGATGGTCTACAAATATATTTCAGACAAGTCAACATGTATTATTTGAGGGTTTAATTATATACAGTTTCAGTGTAGTGAATTTTTTTGTTGATACAAGAAAAGTAGTTGACGTAACACTGTTTCTTTCCTCTGTAATTCTATCTGCAGTTTCAAGGAGCTGGTGGCTAGTAGGCCTCTATCAGAGTTACGAACTCCTGAAGAAGCTGCAGCTGCAGCAGAAGCTGAGGATGAACAGATTGAGGGTGAGGTTAATCCTGGTTCTGAGCCTTCTAAACCTGTTAGTACAAGCTTAAAAGATGCCGAGGAGTTGGAGAAGTATATCGCCATTAGAGAAGAGATGTATAAGAAAGCTAAAGAGTTTGATTCTAAGATCATTGGTTTTGAAACATCTATAAGGAGGCCATATTTTCATGTGAGGCCTCTGAATGTCGCAGAGCTTGAAAATTGGCACAATTATCTTGACTTTATAGAAGGAGGAGATGACTTCAATAAGGTACTTGGGTTTGGTTATTTTGTGGATTTCAGTTTCTCTTTATTTATAGCTTTAGTTGCCTTGCTATACATTTATTTACAGTTAAAGTAGTATCTGCTGCCTCATTTGCTATATTGGCTAAATCATCGGATGAAGCATCTTTTTAAACGGGATATTGAACTTGGACTAACGCATGGGCCATCCATTTGCTTTCTATACGGCTAAGTACTTCAAACCCTCATTTGTGAGTCGACGTTCTGGGTTCATGATCTGTTGTATAGTGGAATATTTGTTTTGAATTTCCACTGTTATGCATGCAGGTGTGTTCTTATCTTCCTAACCATGTCAGGCTAGATAGGTCCCACCCTTTTGTATTAGAGGGGCCCTGTTCCACCAGCGGAGTACTCCTTGTGCATCATTCCTTAGTCCTTTCAGTTTTTTGTGGAATTTCTTTATTGTGGTAGAGTGTTAATCTGTATTAAGCCATTTGTTACTTGTGCAAGTTAGGTGGTCAAGCTGTATGAGAGATGTTTGATTGCGTGTGCCAATTATCCTGAATATTGGATTCGGTATGTTTCTTGTATGGAAACAAGTGGAAGTTTGGATCTTGCCGATAATGCCCTTGCTCGTGCCACTCAAGTCTTTGTCAAGGTAAAATCTTGGTCTCTTCCAACAAGATATGCTCTTTGCTTTTAAGGGGTCAGCTTCTGCATCATATGCTTGATAGTTTTTTTTTTTTATTTTTGACAAATTATTTGTCTCTTTGCTTGTCTGGTTTAGCAGTTTAGTGGTTATTAACTGTTCATCTCAAAGTTTAGTATTTAAAGATATTGTAAGATTTCTCTTCCCTCATCAACTGTCTTTTCTATTGATTGAAATCAGTAAATATCTTTTGAGAAGGTTAAATTTTTTATATATACAATGAGCACAAAGATCATGCCCAAAAACTTACAAGCAACCACAATTCCTTTACATTACTGCTGGAAGCTGAGAATTGCCAACATTCTATCCACCATTGTGTTTACATAAGTCTAGACCAAAAATCCAAAAAGGAGATACATCTACATATCAAGATATGAATGTTCTCGTATTTGCTTAAGAACATCTTTACATTCTTTCCTTACATATCACCTCTCAAATGCAAGCTGGGATCGTATCCCAGATTCTCCTCTTATGTTTCCCAATAACTTCTGTCCAACATTGATGAAGCTGCCTAACATATTGAAACCTGATATGTGAGCTACATTGTAACCATAAATGATTAGCATCCTCCCCATTCTTTTCACAAAGTAGATGTCTCCTACAAAGGGGCATGCCTCCTCTGTAAAGACTGTTGAGTGAATACAGTTTCATGAGGAAGTGTCTAGCAAAAATGGGCTACCTTGTATGGTTCCCTAGTCTTCCAAATAATGGGATCAGTATTCCCCTCTTTGTTCTTTTTATAAAAGAAATATCTTGACATAGAAGGTTGAGCTCCGTGGAAAACCCAACGGTGGCTGTAGTATGGAGTGGCTGCAATGATGGACAGAAATAATCAATAGTTTTTCCATCTCATCAAGTAAATTGTTGATTCATGAAAAAAAAATGTGTACAAACTGTTGCCCCTCGGTGTTGCTTGGTTGCTAAGTTGCTCAGACTCGGGTGTGGGCTATGTTGCTTGGACTCGAGTGCAGGTATCTAAGACGGGTGCGAATCTGAGAGTTGGATTTGGCAAAATATAAATTTTAAGTTCGGGGTTATGAATCCGAGTATGATACGGGTGCGGAGATTCAACTAAAATGTTCAATATTATAAAAATAGATTTATGAAGATATTCTAAATTTGAGAGATATTTGTAGAATTCAATTTGGAGTCAAATGTAACAATACTTATCCCAGTCTTATCTCCTAACCTATTATAATGCTAAAAAAATTATGTGTAAATGATAATATTAAGATTTGTTGTCCAAGTCATTAAGGTATTTTTACACTTCATAATAGTCCAACAAAGTCCACAACACTAATTATACAAAGATTAAGCCCATGAAATGTAAAATGTCATAAGAAGTGGTTAAGCCCAAATGTTTAGTTGCAACCCATAAAGGGTAAACAAGACATTTAAAAATTCTCTGCAAAACCCTAGTTTATATATCTTATTTCATCTTCCTTGCTAGTCACCACTGACTCTACGAATACAACAAGACCTCAACCCTAGCTCATTCATACTCTCTCTCTGCAAAGATGATGCCAAAGTTTGATCCATCTTAGGTCGTCTCTCTCTCTCTGCCAAAATGCAGCCAAATTTCGATTCGTTTCAGGTCGTCAAGTTTTTTGAAATTCTCAATTTCCCCCAAATTTTTTCTTGACTCTGGTCAAAGTATCCGAATGGCATTGACCGAATCTGACACACACCCCGCACCTGCACCAGTGTCGTGTTGAGACGGATTCGACAGCCAAAATGAAGAGTCCACGCAACATTGTTGGATTTGGCAAATTTTAATTTCAAGATTCAGGGGTACGAATCCGAGTATGATATGGGTGCGGGGATTCAATTAAAAATATACAATTTTATTTATATAGTTATGAAGATATTCTAATTTGAGAATATGTTGTGATAAGCTTACATGTAATAATTAAAATTATTTAAAAGAATGCGTGAAGATTACGATCAAAGAATAAACAATTTAATAAAAGGGATAATTATGTTCAATTATTCATTAAAAGTATAAATTAATTATCAAAATTGACATGCTACTAATTAATTTTTAAAAAATTATAACTCCTTTTATAAGAAAGAAATAGTCATAAATAGGACTTTAATATTTACCGTCAGTTTGATAATTTAAGAAATAAAGCCTTAATACAATAAAGATGGTACAATTCATAATTAGAGTCCTGTTTGTTTCTTTGTTCTTTTTCAAGAAATTATCTTTCGGTCGGTCCTCTGTTTTGGCCTAGACATGAAGCAAACCCTATGAAAAAGTGCAATCAGATCTCGTGACTTTAGAAGCTTGTCGCTGATCTGAAGACGTCGCCGGCAAAGTTTCTCTTGGCGACTGAGACTTCTGTTAGCCATTCTCTATCAACTTCGTCGGAGAAAATGTCGTCAACTTTCAGCGGTGATGAAACTGCTCTCTTCTTTCCCAAATTTGTTCTCGATCCCGCACCCGTGCTCATACCAGTGTCGCGTCAAGATGGGTTCGGCTGCAAAAGCGAAGAGTCCGCGCAACATAGCTTGGTTGTCTGCTATCTTTTAATTTTAGCATAGAGATCACTTGTCAATAGATTTTCTAGATCGGGTTGGAGATTGCTCCATCTGAATAATCTGAAATGAGCAACTCATAATGCTAATGCTGCGGTGTTTCACTGGTCATCTGCTAATAAGCTCGCTTGCTTGTCTGTCATCCTGTAGTCTCAGCATTGACATTGCTCTTTAGTAGATTTCTTAGCATTGAGAGGGTCTGGATTCAATTTAATGTGCTGGTTATTCTAGTTTACCAATGAGGTCGTAGTCAATGCCCTCAATTGGATTTTCTTTCAATGTTAGTGCTGGGATTAATGGAGATAAGTTAAATGAGTGGAAGTGCTATTTTATTATAATTCTTGTTGTCCTTCGACAAATTTACATTTCTCTTGCAAAGTAGGTTTTTGAAGTGTTGAAGTAGTGAATTCAAGTAGTCGTTGTTGATGAATTCCTTTTGGTTTCTAATATTTTTTTCACTCATGCTATATGTGATCCTCAAAGATTATAATGGGCTAGTTTTATTTGCCAAGAGTTTGAACTGGAAAGGGTGGAAACAAGTTGCTTTAGTTTCTAATGTCCATGAAGTATTGTAGGAAATTAAATTCTGTGTGTACTGCATAGAGCTGTTCCCTTGAGTGTTGCCCCTCAAACCTACTATATTTTATTATCAGACTCATTTGTCCATCTTTAACAGAGGCAACCAGAGATTCACATTTTTGCTGCTCAATTGCGGGAGCAACGTGGCGATATTCCTGGTGCTCGAGCTGCATATCAACTTGTGCATGCTGAAATATCACCTGGGCTTGTAGAAGCAATAATCAAGCATGCAAACATGGAACGTCGACTTGTAAGTTTGTTTGGTCACGTACTATGGTTTCAGGACCAGCTTTGATCTTTGTTGACTTATCCGATGTATCATTTTCTTGGTTTTTTTGAAGGGGAATCTTGATGATGCCTGTTCCATATACGAACAAGCTATTGCCATTGAAAAAGGGAAGGAACACTCACAGAGTTTGCCATTATTGTTTGCACAGTACTCTCGGTTTTTGTACTTGGTAAAGTTCTTTTTGTTTTGTGTTTCCAGTTCTTATATTTTTGACTCAATTAATTGGTTACTGCCGTTTCCATCTTGTTGTAATGTACCCCTTCCCAATTGTGGCAAACAGTTACAGATATTGCTTTCTTTCAGATGTTTGTGGAAATTGGTATTAATATTTTTGTTTACCAATGTGCCTCTTTTTTGTTTCTTTAGTGGGTGGGAGCACATGTCTTTATCAAATCATATCCTCTCCGTTTCAATTTGTTCGTCTTACTTTCCTTTTTAGTTGTTTGAAAGAATGTCTCTTTCTGAATTTGGCAACACTTTAATTCCAACATCCCACAAGATTAAGGCTTTTGGTACATTATACATATCTTTAGTTTAAGACTATAAGATTTACAAGTCTTATTTACTTTCTTAAACTCCGTGCCCAGTCAAATTAAGGCACATAAATTGAAATGGAGGTAGTATCAGAAATATGTATG
The DNA here is from genome assembly GCA_036250505.1 of Solanum acaule. Taxonomy (NCBI): domain Eukaryota; kingdom Viridiplantae; phylum Streptophyta; class Magnoliopsida; order Solanales; family Solanaceae; genus Solanum; species Solanum acaule. The sequence goes on along the minus strand of JAJOOR010006768.1, from coordinate 9,435 downwards.
TATTTTCTGCTCATTGCAGCATATGAATGTGGACATTCCCTGTGCACTTTGTAGCAGTTGGCTGCCCCTCCTGTGGCCCTGTATATAACCATATGGAATGCTGTTAGTTGAATTGGATGATATATGAAACTTCTACCTTGGAATGTTGCATTCATCGTATCTAGTTGTGGATATATGAGACTCCTGTTCCTTAAAATTGCAGCATATGTTTCCAGAAATATGGAACTCCTGGTCCTTTCTTGAAATTTAGAAGTTATGGGTGAATATTTTCTTGTTCGTTTTCTCAATACTGTTATCCTAATTGACCAGTTCTCTCCCTGTTTAGTATAATATCTAAATGCATTTCCTTATTTTGTTTATTTTATTCTCCAAATGGACTTCCCTATTCTACTTTTCATTTGCTAAAGATATCTGTTTTGTGGAAGTGCATCAACATAATTTATGGTGCAATACCAACCTATAATAGTGAGACAGTTATGACCATAACCTGTCGCAATAATCTACTTATCAATTGATTCTCAATCATTTTAGTGATTTGTTCACTTTTATACACTCTACACTGCCCTTGTGGAAGCTTTCCAATAGAAAAGAAATCAGAATTAGTGTCAGTGCATGGAGAGTCATTAAGGGCGTTTCCTTAATACCCTGTATTATTGAGTGGTGATATTGCGGAAAATATTCTTCTCTCTTCAATGTTCCTCATGAGTAAAATCATTTAAAAATTTATGTATTTGTCCTCCTTTGGCTCACTGTCACAATTTCTGTTGGAAGGTTTCTGGGAAGGTGGAAAAAGCTAGGGAAATTCTTGATCAAGCAGTTGAGAATGTCCAGCTGTCAAAACCACTTCTGGAGGTTTGTCTGTCTTTCTCATCCAAGGGCATAAACTGTGGAGGAATTGGTGTTTCTTATTGATATGCTCTTTTCATGTAATATGCAGGCACTAATCCATTTAGAATCCATTCAGTCACTCCCAAAGAGAGTAGATTTGTTGGATTCATTGGTTGATAAGTTCTTAGTTCCATCTCCTGAGAACCCTAACGTTGCAAGTGTTGATGAAAGAGAGGAATTATCAAGCATTTTCATGGAGGTACAAACTGTTACATTTGGGTACTTGACTGTTCTTTGGGTCTGTGATGCACTCTTAATGTTAAGAACAAATATGCATTGTGTTGTTCTCATGGGAACCTGGAGTTATTTAAACTTCTGATCATGGCCAAATATTCTTGGAAATGCATTCAGTTAAATATTTCATGTGCTGGACCCTTGAACTAGTATTCCTGTTGGATGTTTGCCTGGGCTACAATATGGTTTATGCCTTTAGATACTTTTCCAAGTTTGCCATATTGTGTAAAAATGGAGTTAAAATTGTCGTACAAATTTTGTTTTTAGAAAGGGACACTGTTGTCGGACCTCCCAAAAAGTAGGAGGCCACTATCTTTGTGATGTACGAAGTAAATACATATCAAGTTCAGCAGGGAGTTTGTGTACCATGTTGCATTGATGTTCAAAATGTCACATGGTTTAAATTTGAATCATATGTATGTACTTGTTTTCTTGAGCGTTGCTAGTTGTGGTTGAATTAATGATTGTTTCAATGAACAGACTACAGTATCATATGGTGGTTTAAATCAAATCGTATGATGGTTAAATTTGAATCATATTGGGATGTCTTGGTGATGCAATGGGGGGTCTGGAGAGAATTTGTTTTATGGGGAATTATGTCTGATTCTTGATTCTTTACCATTTTCCATTTAGTCTTTGAGGCGTAAACTCTTTGGAATGTCTTGGGGATGGAATGGAAATTCTGTGGAAATATCTGTTTTTAGGATTTATTGATGATTCTTGATCCTTCACAATCTTGCCTTTTAGACCTTGAAGTGTAAACATTTTGGAATATCTTGGTGCAATGGCCCAATGGGCAGTCCAGATTGAGATTTGCTTTACTAGGAATGATTTCTGATTCATGAGCTTTCATCATATTTTTAATTTTTTGAAGACTGAAGTGTAAACATTTTGGAACATCTTGTGGGTGCAAGGGGATGTCATGGAAATTTGTTTTCTTGTGAATTATTGCAGTCTCTTGTGAGCCTTCACTATCTTTCTTGTCTCTTTAACTGATAGTGCTTTGTGCTAATTGTTTACCACGATCCTCTTGTTGTGGCTGTTCACTTTTGATGCTTTTGACAAAATGTTCTGAGACGGAGAATGTGTTTGCAGTTTCTCGATCTTTTTGGTGATGCAGTCTCAATTAAGAAGGCTGATGATCGGCATGCGAAACTCTTCTTACGCCATAGAACTTCTTCAGATTCAAAGAAACGTCAGGCTGAAGATTATATAGTTTCTGAGAAAACAAAGCTGGCAAAGTCTGCTGTTGCAACAACCAACCCTTCAGTGGTTGGTGCATATCCTGGAGCACAGAATCAATGGCCTGCAGGTTATGGTGTACAAGGTCAAACCTGGCCACAGGCTACACAAGCCCAATCGCAGCAGTGGAATCCTGGTTATGCGCAACAGGTAATGTTATGACAAATATTTCACAGTTTCACTAGAGATAGTTTGCCACCTGGCTCAAATCTCTGTCTAGATTTAAAATCCTGATGTGAATCTCAGAGCAATGCAATGTGGGACCACTATGTATGTGTTGCTCAGGCTTTAACCAAAATGTTAATTTGGGTTAAACTGGAACTTCACCATGGAAGAAAAACAATTGAACTTCTTTATTCAAATGGATTTTAGAAGATTTTTTCTCTTTAATGTGAATCAGAGCTCTGTGTAGTTATCTTTTCTGTGGACAAATGTTTTAGTACTCTGCCGTCCTCAATTTTTTGCGTCACATATTTCCTATCCCCCTCCCATGGAGATCCTTGATTGCATGTGTTTCAGTTTTTCATGTGGCCTTTAAATCATGCAGGGGTTGATGTGCATGTGTGTGGTTTCGTATTTTGCTCAGTCTGTATGTTCTTTCAGACACAATTATTCATTAGCAACAACATATACATAGTGTAATGCACAAGTGGGGTCTGGGGAGGAGTGTACACAAACCTTTGCCCCTACCTTGTAGAGATAGAGAGGCTGTTTCCGATAGACCCTTGGCTTAAAATAAAGCATTTCCAAGCAGTTTGAAAAAGAATATACAAAAATGAGAGCAATAACAAAATAATGTGAAATGGGTGCAGCACATGACACAATTATTCGTAGTTACTTATTTCTTTTTCTAGAATATACTCTTCAAAGAAGCTATGCTATCAGTGGCTTTTATTTAAAAAATTTTTTGTGTTTGTTGAACTTTAGGCAGCATATGGTGCTTACGGCAGTTACGGAACTGGCTATGCACCTCCTCAAGCGCCTGCAGCATCAGTGCCCTCTAGTGCTGGTTATGGTGCCTATCCTTCAACATTCCCAGCCCAGGTATGCGGAATGCCTTTTATGTATTAGCATTTTGTTGCCTGTTGCATACTGTGTCAAATTGCATTGTTGTTTCAGCAGGGATACTTTTATCAAGCATCTCTATTGCTTTCATGGTTCCTTTTGTTTTTATTGTTAACATTGATGTCCTTGTAATGCTAAGAATGGTTTAGCATGAAGGTATAATTTGATGTCTGGTAAGTTTCCCGGTTTCCTGTCTGAAAATGTCAGTGAGGCCAAAAGGCTTGCATAACTTATTTCATCCCCCAAATTGTAGCATTTCAGTGTTCAAATTTCTAAATTGAATCACTTTATTTCCATTTTGATACTGAAATAAATTGCCAGTTGAATTAGGAAGTAGTTAAATCCAATATCTCTATTATGTTGATTTTGGTTGGTCAAAATTACAAGGGGCATTATACTTTGTTCCTGTGTAAGAAAAATATTTTACATTTTATTTTATAAAAAAATATTATTTATTTGGGATAATATTTTTTAATCTTTAATTTTAACTAATACTTAATTTATTTCATTTTTGTCAAGGTGAAATGTTTTGTCATGTGGAGTGTGATGTGTCAATTTTTTTTAGTAAAAGAGTGTATTACACACCATGATGAGAGTGTTATAAAAGAGAGGTGTGTTTCTTAAACTAATAAGTGATAGTTTAGGTATGAAACTCAATCTCCCAATAGTTTAGGTATGAAACTCAAAAAAAGGATATAGTTTAGGTGTGTTTTTGACACTTGTCTCTTTTATAAATGATTGGAAGAAAAGAATGTAGAATGATAGCGTGGTATACCAGGAGAATGTCCCCTCACCATGGCCAATTTGACGGTGAATGTAAGGTCTGATTAGGGGCCTATGAGCATTTTGAGGAAGAAAAATCAACTTTAGTTCGTGTTACATGAGACTAAATGCGCCTGTTTCTTTGTTACAATGCATATGAATATAATGATAAATGAGGACATAATTACTTATTATGGTATTGTCGTACTTCCTCTCACAATTAGTCGGGACCTTTATTGCTACAATTAGTTCTACGAGTGTAAGATATCAATCCCAGTTAGTGTCTGGTAGTAGCTTCTCAAATTTCATGTTACATTGGCCATTGGGGGAAGTTCAATCTAGTGGACAATAGCAAAGCTTGAAATTCAATGAATATCAAGTTTACCATTCTCAAAAAAAATAAAAATTCAATGGATATCTTCTCAGAAATTAATCTAATATGTTAATTTGTCTCCTTTTTATGGTGTTCCTTACCTTGGAACATTTCAGTAATAGATATGCTGCTATGCTGTATTAAAGTTGATAATGTCTTGTGTTTGAACCTTCCTTTTTAATCAGTGAAATGGTGTACACTTGTACTCAAACCCCCTTTTCTAGCACCCCACCTTCTCTGGGGGCAGAGAGGGGAGTTGTGTTGTTTTCATATTTGCTTTATATCTCCATAATTTCATGCTACACGAGTATACCCTTGGGCGTTGATTGTTTTATGTCACCAAGTAAAACTTTGTTATAACTTGTCAGGCCTTCCCTCAGCAGAATTATGCACAGCCAGCAGTTGCGGGCGCTGCCACTGCCGCTTTGACTCCAGCACCACAAGCTACAACTGTTCCTCCTACAGCTTATTACGGCAGTTACTATTGAAATGGCAAAGTTTTCTGTGTCAATTTTTTACTGGATGTAGTTTGTATCTTCCCCTCAACGGCCAGAATATGTTGCAATACCATGAGTTCTTCTACATGGTTGTAATTTGATTTAATGAGCAGTCGGATAGGAAATTGAGCAATCTAGTGATGTCTTACCTTAGGCTGTTTGCTTTTCTCTAATTAATGTACCATACTTTTGGTTTTAACATGCTAGTATGCAGGAAAAAATCTGTCGCAAAGATGTTATGTTTTCCCTGTCCCATTTCTAGTCTCTGTAGGAGTAATTTTATATTGCAGAGTGCATGATTTTCTGCCACCAGGAAGTGCCAATTAAGGTTACTGTATTCTTACTTTCAGAGGGTATCTTTGATTTTTCGATAGCATGAAAAGATGACTGGCTTATAATGAATTGCGCGAAAGTGGGATGTTTTGGTGAGGAGGGGTGCAAGTTGCTTTCAACCAGTTCGCTTTGGCGCTTGTTCGGCTATAGCTATCTAAATGAAAGGCAACTTAATACGTTGGAAGAAAGTAGCTTTTAGTATTGAGGAAAAAACAGAAGCACAAATGGTATACTTATTCGATTCATTATGAAAAAAAAAATTATATGCAATTTGATGTTCTATGAAAATAATGCAGTCTGCTGACTTGGTGAACTAAATAAAATACGTTGCATTTACTAGTTATTGTCCGTCTTGTCAATAGATATTTTTAGTATAGGTAAGTAGTATAGAATTCGATTTTTATTTGATATTTTGAATCAATTAAGTTGAGAGCAGTTTGTGTGTAAATATATTCCATACACTAAATAATTTTCTTGTACTCATTTACCCACATGTTAAAGAGATTGAAATATGGATTCCATAACTAAATAATTTACCTTTTAGTGTGTGAAAATAATATTCAAACATGTATGTCTAGTTTTGGACTAGAATGAAAGGTATATAAACGGTTTCATTTGGGTGTATAAATTGTATTTTTCAACTATCGTACAACGTTAAAAGGAGAGCAACTTATAAAAATGACTATATTTATACGGTTATTAAAGTTCAATAGTTATAAGTTTATTATTTACGAAAAATGACTACAATTTATGTCTTTTTCTAGCTGTATTATTATATATATTTTTTTTTTACTTTTCTATTTATATACTGATACAATTTTAATTAAAGGAAAATGTATTAATGATCGAGCAGGAGCATGCAACTCATAGATTTATAGGCAAATAATAAAACTAGTTAAACAGTTATCACTTATCACTCTTTCAATCACCGATTGCATTATTACCAACCATGGGAGTGGCAGTATATGACATATTTATATACCAAAATTTTATTCAAAACATACACAGGAAAATATAATTTTTTTTCTAAAATAAAACATACCTTCTGGATCCAAACAGTTACCTTTTTGGTTTTAAATAAAAAACTTGCTTGTCTAAAAATAAATAGAAACTACGAAATAATTTTTTTTACATGTTACGTCTCATTTGCATTCGTATTGAATAAAGACTACTATCTTGCCTAATGAAAAAGGACTATTCTTGATTCTATGCAAGATTTTGATTTTCAAATTAAAATTAAACTTTGCATTTTAATGGAGTTTTGAAGAAAGAAAAATAAATACAAATAGGATAATTGTGAGAGAGAACTGTTGATTGAAAATCAAAATAGGGTGAGCCAACGAATTTGTGAAAGAGAATAGTTGATTGATAACCAAAATAGGGGAGAGAATCATTGATTGAACAAGGATTTTGGAGAAATTTGGGAATTAACAAAATTACCTTGCCTAAAAAATTAAAATTAAATGGAAAAAGTTACATGTTATATCCTATCTACCTCTATGTTGAATCAAGATAGAAATAGAGTCTTTGCCTCTGGAGTCTTGTGGTTAGACTGTCCTTTTTGTATGGGGTGAAGTGTTGGCCAATCAAGAACACACATGTTCAGACTATGCATGTTATGAAGATGAGGATGTTGAAATGGATGTATGGACATACTAGGAGTGACATGATTAGGAATGAGGTTATCCAGGAGAAGGTAGGAGTGACCTGAATAAGATGAGGAAGCAAGACCTAGATAGGAATGAAGATGGTTTTTGACGATTTCGAAAAACTAAGGACGAGAGAGAAGGTAGGGGAAAAAAGAAAAAGATATGAAAATGAGTCTACAATAGATTAAGTTATCCCTTTGTTTAGCTACTTTTGAACTTTGTAATTACTAACTAAATTGCAAGGTTGTTGCAATGCAAGTGATGGAACTTTATGAATGATCCCTGATGGGTTTGTTTTACTGACCTATGAATCGGAGATTTTCAAATTATAAGCTATTACGGTTTAGTTGAGGTCTATCATAAATAACTTCTCTACTAGGGTAGGGTTTATGTACACTCTATCAGGCCATTGTGTGTGACTCTACTCTAGGTATGTTGTTGTACTCGGTTTAGTCCATATTTGTCTAGCAAATACTTTTTATACACTATTGTACTCTTTTATATAAAGTTCGACACATTATGTATAATATTTTCCTCCGAAGTATAATGTTGTATGAAGTATAAATATGGAATTATGGGAATGAATTAGAATAAAGTATATAATACTCATAATGTTCATGATTTCTTATACGGACACTGGACATGTAAACAACTTTGATGAGATTTTGATACACTAATTATTCATTAATGAATTTTTCTGAGCAAAACGCCAATGTTTTAATTACCTACTGAAGAAAATATAAAAAAAAAAGTACCAGCTTTCTCTATGGTGTGATATCAAATCACTAAAAAGGTAATACTCCCTTCGATCCTATTTACTTGTTAAATATTTCCTAATTTGCTTTCTCTTTTTAATTGTTATTTTAATTTTGACAAATCAAGGAAGGACAATATTATTTTTCCTAATATATCCTCAATTTATTAATATTGAATTAATGACTTTAAAAGATGTAGTGAGTAAATATATTTGAGACCCATCAATTAATAGGGTTAAAATGATAAACTCACTACACCAATCATTATATAGGTATGTCAAGTCAAAATTTGATAGTTTGAATAGAAGCTAGATTGCCGCCTTCAGCTTCCTGTAAACGATATTACAATGAGAGATTCTTAGACATAATAGCCCTTATTACAGGAACATGCTGGACTAGTGGAATGAGGGAAAGCGGTTCGATCCAAAAAAAAACAAAACCTCCCTAGACAAGTAAAAAGGGGTGGAGGGAGTAGTTATTCTATATTTATGGGGTAAATAGCCATTTTCCCAACATGAACTTGGGTTTTTAATTATTTTGTTTTATTGGTAATAACAGATATTATATATATATATAGTAAAACTTAGGTACATGGGCAAACATATAAATGATCTCCATTTGAGTTGGAGCTGTTACTCAACCCAAAAAATATAGTTGGTCGTATTGACAACAACATACCCATTGTATTTTCACAAGTGGGGTCTCGTTACTCCTACCTCATGGAGATAGAGAGGTTATTCCTGAAAGACCTCAGCTCAAGTTGTTTGTATTGACCTGGTCTTATATTACCATACGGAGGAGCAAACCCAAAACTTAGCACAACAAAAAAGGAGAAACATAAATTTTGTGATTCATTTCCTTTCCAATATGATTCATCTGCAAAATGGCAATCCATTTTACTCAGCAAAACATTAGAACTGTGCTATATAACACTAGTACTACAACAATCTAGAGAATGAATATATAGCTTTTTTAGTGACAAGTCTAGCAAGCACGCGGCCAAAAGATTTTAGTTACTACAAGATATCCTAATCCCCTCATGCATTGCTGCATCACAGATTATGTCAACTGTATGGAAGGCTTACCTGGAAAGAACCATAGAAGAACTACAAATAAAACTAACTTATATACACATTTGGAATGTGAGCAATTTTGTTCCAGTCCTCCCCTATCTCCTTCTCGCAGCGCTTTGCCAGTTCTGGACAATAAACAATTCGCAACGCCTGCAGATTCTTTGTTTCCATAATGCCAGCTGGAAGTGATTGCAGGCGAGGGCAATTCCAGATCACCAGTGATTGAAGAGAGTGTAAGTTTTGAATCCCGAAAGGCAAGGTCACCATCTCTGGACAAAGAGCAACTACTAATCTTGTCAGGGTTGTTAGGTGTTGCAATCCCTCTGATAGAGTTTTTAGCATCTCACAATCCTGAATGAATAACTCCGTGAGTGAAGTTAAACCTTCCAGTACTTGCTCGGGGAGACTCTCTAGTGAATGACAACTTCGAATATCCAAACGCTTCAAAGCAGTTAGACTGGCCAGGCTGGTAGGCAGCTCTTTAAGTTTTTTGAAGGATGAAATACTCATGGACTCGAGATAGGCAAGGCGTTTGAACATTTCTTCTGGGAGTGAAGTCTGTTC
>JAJOOR010006767.1:0-33705 GCA_036250505.1 Solanum acaule | reverse complement strand
TGGTTTGAAGCTTGTGAGAAAATTTTCCAAGAGTTAAAAGATAGACTTACTTCCGCTCCAGTGTTGACCTTACCAGAAGGTACATATAGTTTTGTGGTGTATTGTGATGCCTCTAGAGTTGGGTTGGGATGTGTGCTTATGCACAATGGTAAAATGATTGCCTACGCTTCAAGGCAATTAAAAGTTCATGAGAAGAATTATCCCACCCATGACCTTGAGTTAGCGGCGGTTGTTTTGCCTTAAAGATATAGAGGCATTATTTGTATGGGGTCCATGTGGATATTTTCACCGATCATAAAAGTCTACAATATGTGTTTAGTCAAAAGGACTTGAATCTTCGCTAAAGAAGGTGGCTAGAACTCTTGAAGGATTATGACATGAGTGTCCTTTATCACTCAATATTTTGGAACATGATCATATCTTATTGTAATCCATTTCTCCATAATCTCCCATGATTTCTTTCGCATCCCTACGTTTATTCTTTTTGGAAATTCACGTAATAAATCCACCTCCACCTTCACCCGTGCACAACTAGGTCGAGTCTGATTCCTTGTTGCTAGATCAACCTGTAAAGGTTTTCCAACTGAAGCTGCTAATGAAAAAACTGCATCCTTTACAAAGAAATTTGGAGGCAGGGATGGAAAAGAAATCCATGCCATGGCCGTTGATGTTTCCTCCTCCGGATCAAACATTGGCTCTCACTTCAACGTTCGCATTGGATATGTCCACCCACGATGCAATATGTAAAAGGCCGGCTTTGATAATAGATTCACGTAGTCCTCCAAGCACGATGCCCTTATCAGAATATGCCTATTGCTTAACAATCCTATGTTGCATTCACCTTTCAACTCGCATTACTTCGGAATTAATTTTCTCAAATCTTGAATCTCAGGCCAACCATAGGAAAATTTTCCTATCACTGCATACTCTAAGTTCTCATTCACGATCATCCGTTCAACCTCTTCTTCCTCCCATACTATTCTTGGTTCACCATGCAAATACACAATAGGTTTCAACGCCGTCACATTAGCTTCCCTTGATGGTCTTACAGCAGCTAAAAAATCAAGCCTAGAAGCTAGTTCTCTTTCCTTCAGATCTATATCAACCCTAGTGGGAGGTTGACCGGGCGATTTGGTGGTCATTTCCACCGGAGATTCACACTTTTAGTTTGCCGGCGGCTACAAAAATAATTCCTTTAAAAAGTATTCATCATCAACAAGTTTTGGATTTTCAACACATGAGATTTGTCTTACTGCCATAACTATAAAGGCAAAAAAGGAAGGAAAATGCTACATATTTACATGTAGAAAACCATAATCACATAAAATAGATTTACCATGCATAATGTTGCTCTAAAAAAAGTGAAACTTAAGTGGTTCATGCAGTTGCATGTGTTTGAATTGTTGAAATTTGGTAGAATATTTTTACTTTTTCTTTTTTAGTCTAAAAATATTCTATAGTATTTAATTTCCTTTTAAGTCTAGGGTTTACATTAATTGCAAAATATTTAGTTTCCTTTTAGTTTAGTATCTACAAGGAAAATAATATATTTCATTCTCTTTAATTATTTATAAATAGTGATGTATTCTTCTATTTGAATCAATGCAAGAATCAATACAAATAATTATTATTATCCTCTTGTTAATTTTTCTTTCTAGTTTCTTTCATTCCATAACAGTGGTATCAGAGTCATCCATTGATCTTAATGGATCTGTGAGTTCATTGAAGAAGAACTTTCAACCACTTTATTTTCATACCTAATTTCAACCCAATTTTAATCCGTGCTTTTATTTTTAACAAATGACCAATTTTAACCCGTGCTTTTATTTTTAACGCAGGATTACTTTTAACCAATTTTTAATCTATACCATTTTAGACCTTACTTTCAAACTATGGCAAGCAATACTCTTTCTTTCAATGCCACACAAACCTTCAATGGTGAAAATTATCAAATTTGGGCAGTTAAGATAAAGTCTTATTTTGAGGCTTATGATTTGTGGGAAGCTGTAATGAAAGACACACTCATACAACAACTCTCTGAAAAATCTTCTGATACAGAAATCAAACTTCACTTAAAAGAGAAAATCAAAAAATACATAGCCAACATTGTAATTTAAAATTCAATTGCAGATTCAATCTTTTCTAAAATCATTGCATGTGAGACAGCAAAAGGAGTTTGGAAAAAACTTGAAAAGGAGTACTGAGGAAGTGAACGAGGCAGACAAAATCAAATTCTGAATTTAAAAAGAGATTTTGAATCTCTTAGGATGCAAGATGGTGAGACTATCACTAATTATTCTAACTTAATTTCTTTGATTGTCAACAGAATCAGGTTGTTTGGTGAGGATTTTAAAGATTATAAAATAGTTGAAAAGAGTCTTGTGACTATTCCCAAGAGATTTGAGTCTAAAATCTCTGCTCTGAAAGAGTCTAAAGATCTCTCTACCATCTCTCTTGTAGAATTGATAAGTGCTCTTCAAGCACAAGAACAAAGAAGAGCTTTCAGAGAAGATAAAGTTGTTGAAGGTATCTTTTATGCAAACTATCAAAAAAGAAAAGTTGATTATCTTCCTTGCAAATATTGCAAAAAGAAAACACACTTGGAAAATTTTTGTTGGTGGAGATCTGATGCATTATGTGGAAGTTGCAAACAAACAGGTCATGTCACAAAAGTGTGCAAGTTCAAAGACACTCGAGATAAATCACAGGCACTATTAATAGAAGAAGAATGTGAGGATCACAGGCACTATTAGTAGAAGAAGAATGTGAGGATGAATTCTATTAATTAGCACAACAAAAGCAAGGAGAAAATAATTAAGTGTTCAAACTCAAGTTAGACACACCACACCAACTTGAGTTTGAGGGGGAATGTTGAAATTTGGTAGAATCTTTTTACTTTTTCTATTTTAGTCTAAAAATATTCTATAGTATTTAATTTCCTTTTAAGTCTAGGGTTTACATTAATTGCAAAATATTTAGTTTCCTTTTGGTTTAGTATCTAAAAGGAAAATAATATATTTCATTTTCTTTAATTATTTATAAATAGTGATGTATTCTTCTATTTGAATCAATGCAAGAATCAATACAAAGAATTATTATTCATTCTCTCTTTAATTTTTCTTTCTAATTTCATCCATTCCATAACATGAATCACACTCAATGTAATACTTAAATCAGAGATTATAGAGATGAGGAATTGATCAATTAATATCAAATACATGTACTAAGGATCAATAAATATATACTTAAATATATTCACTAAACCATGAAACTGTTTTTAAACCCGACATTTGTAAAAACAACGCCAAAGTAAGTAACTACACTAGTGATTCAAGCATTACCAGTTACATGGTAAATTCCAAACAAACAAACAAAAGCAGCTATTTATACATGAATAACCCATGATTACCAGGTAATTAAGTAACATATGGAGTATATATACATAGAATAACCCAGAAAAACAACATACAAAAATCCAGAAAAAACAAGTAAATGATGAAATGAAAGTAAATTTATCTTTCGTTATACCATTACCAGCTAATTAAGTACAGGGGCGGAGTTACGGTGGGTTGAGGGTGTCTAATTGGATACCCTTTGTCGGAAATTATACTGTGTATATAGATAAAATATTGTTTAATATGGTTATATATTAAGTTCTGGAAACCCTTGCAACAACTTGATGGGTAGCTCAGTGGTAGAATCTCTCTGCGAAAAGTCAAGGTTCTTATGTCTCGTTGCTATCATTACCATTGTAAAAACTTAAAAGTATTTTTTTTGAAACTACTTGTTCACTTTATCATCCTATCATATCATCATCATATCATATCTATCTATATCTATATCTATATCTATCTATACTACCTTAAAAGCATAAACTCAAAAAATGAATGTTAAATTACGTAAATACCCCTCACTTAAAAAGATTACACAAATACCCCTCACTTTAAAAAAAAAACCCTATTGCAATAAACAACGGCAAACAGTCAGCACTTTCACTAGGCAGACGCCAAGTCCTCTTTGACTGAACAGTCACCAAGTTTCCCATGTATTGTATCTGTCCAACGGCCAAATATATACTCCAACCAACGCAACATCTGCATATTCCCCTATTTATATCAACCACACATACAACAAATTCTCCATTAGCAAATCAACTTCTGCACAAAGCGTCTCCATTAGAAAATCAACTTCTGCCAATAACGCATAGGTATGCCCTCTTTTCCTCCTCTTCTACCAGCATACTTGTTTTGTTACTCAAGCGTACATCTGCACATTCGAATTCAATTAACCTTTTTGCGATACTTCCTCAAGCCAATATTGAACTTCCTTACGCAAAACACATAAGAGTATTGGACTCGACATTGACATATTTCACTCCACATCATAAACTGTAAGTTTTCACTCTCCTTATGTATCTGGTTACGATCTTCAATGGAATACTTGCAGTAACATTGCTACAATCTTCTTAATGATTCCTCTGTATTTTTCACTTACACATTACGGTCCGAAATGAATGATGAAATTCACTTTTGCCTGCACCTCTAACTATCCAGAATCATCACATATGGAAACTGAAGTTGAACTATCAAAGCAAAGTGTCTCCATTAACAAGATACCAAAACACTCTATTAATTGGGTAACACGAGTATTTGTTACTCGAAAGGGTTCTGTTATGTCGTACAAGAATTCACGACATGAAGGGACTTTCCAAACGGTAATATTAGTGGACGACGAGGTAATAGTTTTGCTTAGGTTATACGCTAGCGTTCCTATCTACTCCCTATATTACTTGTCTAATCAACTCATATGTCAATTACATCAATACTAGGGGACAAAGTTACAAGGACACTATTTAATAAGCATATCGACACATGGAAGGACTTCTTAAAGACAAATAAGAGTTACTACATTGCTAATGGGTTGTTGGATCGGGTCAACCCCAACTACACTTCCGTGCACAAAGAGATTGAACTCTCCGTTACCGACAACACAATCATAAAGGAGAGTGACCATGTTGTTTCAACACACAACTTCTATAAAGGCTTTGTATCTTTGGAACACGCAGAAAAATTACCAAATGGTGCTATATTCGGTAACTATTCACAGTACATATTCAAATTTCTACATTCAATTACATAATATGTATCATTAACTCACCTCACCTCTATTCAGACTTGCTTTGCGTGTTAGTCATGGTCAATCCTATCATTGTAAAAGGCGATAACAGAAGACATGAAATTGTTTTTACAGTTTACAAACGAACTGTAAGTTGCCATTATGACTTCTCAATCGTCCATATAAATCTCTTGATGCATTCACAATTCTCATCTAATTCAAAATCTAGCATGGAGTGTACAACTATTACTATATGGGGAGATTTTGCAGCACACGACGGTGCATTTCTGGAAAAGTTGAAAGGTGATCAACCTGTTCTTGGCTTATGTGACGTGAGAGTCTCAATATATAGAGGTATACCAGTCTATTTGATATGCTAATTGTAAAAAATTTGAATATATTATTTGATGCCTCACTTTAATATGTTGTTTTCCAAACTAGGCACTTTTGGGATATCAACTATACCCGTGAGCAGTGTGTTGATCAATCCAATGTTTCCAAAAGCACTAGATCTCCGCACCTAGTACACAAGCTAATCTACTAATATGCTCGACAATATTTCATTAACGTCACTGCCAAAACTTATGGTCTAAATTTAATTTATTGAGCTATACTTTAATCTAACAATTTTAAAACCCACAAACATTTCCTTAATAATATGCTACAGTTAAATTACCTCATCCGATATTCAGGCGTGAAGTCATAAAAGGCGCAATGAAAGATATCACAACCACACCAAGTAAGGTAATGAAAAAATCCACGGAAGTGACGTTACCCCAAATTATGGCGGGCACAATTGCGGATACACAGGTACCTTCTAATGGACACTTTATGCACCCATAAAGGACAATTGTTTACCAAACATAATCTACAATATTTGTCATTAACAATGTCCAGGAAGCTTTATACAAGTTCAAAGCTAAAATTATAGACATACTCAATAAAGATGAGCCATGGTACTCATCCTGCAAGAAAGTGCAGGTTATACAAGATACAGCGACTTGTGGAAATTGCAACATCCAAAATGTTGAATATGAAATGAGGGTAGACTTTCCAACAAATGACAATCAACATTTCCATATACTATAGAACATGTTTAATTGTAAAGTCTAACTTTTTCACCCAATTAAAAAGATACTCCTTAAGGCTTGAAGTTTGTGCTGGAGAACAACATGCTCGGGTTATACTATTCGATGCGGCACAAAATTTACTAGGCTGCAATGTCCAACAGTATATCGAAGCCACCTCGACAAAGGTATGCCTTGTACTTCTACCATCTTACAGTATAGTTCAATAAACTAAAGACCGACAATAAATACTTGTATAACTCACTTTTCAGACGGATTCTTATCCTAACATCTTTCACTTTGACATTTCTTATAGAAGGAAGAATGTATGAGCTACTGCAGATTGGTGTTGAGTAAAGACAAGGAGTTTGACTTCCTTGTTCGCGTCAATATGAATAATTCAAACCCACGTAAGACTATAATTGCTCTGGAAATAAATGCAGTTGAAATTGAGGCAACAATTGGACTGGCAGAAGGAGCAACAACAGGAGAATATGCAACAAAACAGGTGTTTATTCCAAGAATCCAATTATCGCCGCCGGAGAATGAAGGATATCCTTTTAAATTTATTCGCAAGCAATTTCCAATACGTCTCTGTTTTGCAATGACGATAAATAAAGCTCAAGGTCAAACAATCCCTACTGTTGGATATATTGTATCTTCCGCAACATGTTTTCTCTCATGGACAACTATATGTAGAACTATCGAGGGGAATCTCAATGAACACGACAAAAGTATTGGCAATGACTGAACAACTTTTGTTCGATCAAGGGGTAGAGATAGATATGAGCTGACAGCTTATGGCACATATACAAAAAATATTGTATACAAGGAAGTATTAGGTAAGAGACGATTGTTATCTTTTAAAGCGTATTCAATTAGGAACAAAACCACCACATTACCTGAACCTAATGAAAATGTCATTGGTTGTATTTGATAGGTTCCGTTGAAGAGGAGAAAAATTGAGCATCAACATGTAGTTTATGAAGAAAATAAAACTACTGTGTAGACGACTTAGATATTGGGAATTAGGATACAAATGACTTGAAAATCCAGCGAAGTATCATGTGTTTATGGACAGTGTCATAAAGTTTCATGCATCTAATTCAAGACAATTAGACAAGCATAATCGAGTACTGTAAAATTATGAATACGAAACTGTTCTAATACTTACAGCAATATATTAAGACAAAAAAGTAAGCTTACTGTTTCAGAATTAATCACGTGACAAGATAGTAAATCTAGTCATATATTATCATAAGTGGGAAGCTCCTAACTTAAAAGTTGGATTACCATTTTACCCCTACACTAAATAAAAATATAAAAGTTGGATTACCATTTTAACCTTACACTAAATAAAAATATTATCAAAATATCTTATTAATCAAATATTCCTGAAAAGGTTGCAGCAAATTTTCAGTTTAAAATTCTCTTCAAATTCTTATTATTTACCCATTTTCTATAGTTAATGTTATTAATTGAGCCACTGCTTTAATTAAATTCACATGCAAAATTCTTTTTCACCTAATTCTAGATCTTATTCATTCTAATTCCAAACGTTTAGACATTAAAGGAAATGGAAGGTGTGCCCATGCATCAAATATTATTGCATTAAATATGGAGGAATGTTCATCTTCCAATTGTGTAATTGGAGACTACACTTGTGTGAATTTTTCCACTAATGTGGCATCTGCCAATAAATAATAATCACAGTGTGTAGCTTTTATATATTTTGTCTTTGAATTTCCTACAATCATCATATATAATAATATCATTTCACAGTGTGTAGCTTTTATTTATTTTGTCTTTTGAGTTTCCTCTCGTCATAATATAATAGGTATATTCATGGTGTACATTAATTTCTCCTTTGCTGCTCATCAACATTAGTTGCAAATATAGAAAATATTTACTTTTTTTGTTGTAGTTGGTGGAAAAGATTTTCCTTTAATTTTCATACTTTTTGATGAGTCTCTTATTTTATGTTATGACTGTCAATTTGATTTTTTATTTTGAAAAGTGAACTGTCAATATCTCACAGATAATTGAGTTAATACAATTATATGTATACAACTTAATTATTTTTTTTGTCAAATTTACAGATGACAGAATTAGTAATTTTGAGTCAAGCAAAGGAGACAAAGGGTATATTTACATGTAATTATGATAATCAAATCTTTTAACAATTATTATTTCTGTAACAAATAATAATTTATTTATTTTTTGTAGGTGTACACCATGTAATGAATAATGATTTATTATCCATAATAAGGAAGGCATATGTTGATCGAATTTATGTAAAACTTTTACAGAATACTACTCTTCTTAGACGGCAACTTCTTAATATATATGCAACTCTAAGAAGGTGGAGGTTGTTGTTTCTTAAAAAAAAAAAGGCAAAAACTTTAAGACATGAAATATTTACAACCATTATGTCAACATTTAAATTATGTATTGTGACATATTAAATAAAACTTTTAATAAATTGAATACTCGATGTATATTGTAAAAATTGCATAGTTAAAGTCGTTAGAGTAATTTACTTTTGAAATTCAGTTGATAGCAACATATATATGATGTACCTGTAATTAATAATTTAGGTTGAATAGACTCATCATTCAGTAATCTGAGCTTGTATTTATTCTTCAAATTCAATGTAATTCATCACATATATTATAAAAAGTAGGAAGCTTTAAAATGTAAAATTGGATTACCATTTTTCCCCTACACTAAATTATAATATTATAAATCATTCAATTAATCATTAAATAATAAATCAAGTATTACAAGTGGAAAGACCCTAAATGAAAAGTTACATTACAATCAATCATAATATCATATGTTTGCATTTTTTTTCACCATTTTTATAAATATTTATTGCCTTAGCCCTTAATGACTTAATAAAATCCTCACACCATAAATGTTGAAGTAAATTCCACATAGCAATATCTCTAAGACAAAATGCCAAATACTAATTAAATTGGTTTGCATTTAAGCACAATTAAGAGTTTTTTTTTTTCTTTTGCATTATCTTTTTCAGATGGACAAGGAAGCATTTGCGTGTAAATTATTATAGGTAGATAAATATATCTTAAATCTAATATAAAAAACACATTTTAAAGAAATATTGAAATCTTTTACATCATAGAGTAACATGTATGCATGTTTAATATAAAGTAACTATTATAAATAGTATCAAAACTACCTTAATTTATATTTCAACTCTGCAAATATTAAATTTATTTTGAATGCAAGTGTAAGGAGATTAACATATAAGATTAATATTTATTATCTTTAGAAACTTGTATTTTTCGATATACTTTAATATCTATTTGTATCATCTAACATGTCAATTGAAATTGTATAGAAGATTTTGATACCAACTAATAGGAATATACGTGCAACGCACATAAACCAAACTAATATTTAATTAAATATGATCGATCAGCTACACATTTTGATTTTAAAATTTTTCAAGTATTCATTCAACGAAAAAAATCAATCACTAATATAACATCGTTTGACTTAAGAAAAAATTTGGAACATCCATTTTTTTTAAAAAAAAATTACTTCTTAAGAGGGTGTGTAAGTTAGTATATAAAGGATAAAAAACTTTCAATGTTTGAAAAACGGAAAAAGACCTCTTATTTATAGCCATTTACAGCAAGGAACGCGTCTGTTCAGACCCATTTTTTCCAAAACTTTGTGTCTTTTGGGAAACGTAACGACTTTTCAGAAGGAATAGGTCCCTTCAAAATGTTTTTACCGTTACACGTGAATTTTAAATAAATTTTGTTGCGCCAAGTTAATTATGTTATTTAACTAACATTCTGAATTAATTTATAAGATAAGGAAATGAATTAACAAGATTGATTAAATAATTTTTGTCCAAAAATATTATCAATCAAATCATTTGCCGAAGCCGAGGCAGAGCGAGCGACGACGACGGCCCGAGGGGCACCTTCTTATTAACCCTTTAAGAACTAAAGGAAGTGTTTCCTAATATAAGGACAACAATTTCCTTTCTTCTACCATTATGGTAAATCATTTGCACTTTGCAATGACTTTTCATTTTCCCTCCAAAATTGGTTCCCCACTTTCCATTTTCTCTTCTTATTTCCCATTCACACCTTGCTAAACCCAACACCTATACCGGGTGAAATATCCTTAAGGTCAGTGACTCTCGACACGCCTCAATCCATGAAAAGTTCCTACAAAAGCTCGTGGTGAAGCATAAGGTTAGGTGAATTCAGTACAACTGTTCATCATGAAGGTATTTTCCGTAAGATTTACAACAATATATTGTTCAGGATGTTTCTTCCCTTCCCAATGCTGAATCAAATATATTTAATTGCATTTCAGTTATCACTTTGTACTGTTCTTTATGCTTATTTAGTTGAAAGTCAATCCAACTTGGAGAAGAATTGCTTAAAAGGCTACCGCCCCTTGAAGGAGCGTCGTCTGATGAAATCAAGAACTTAATGGATATTAAATCAGGTGATATCCATAATACAAGTAAAGTAATTGAAGGTGAGTTTCTTGATTTGCTGGCACAAGTAGAAAGTAAACAACATTGAGCAATTGGACCGATTCTGCCTACTAAACTCGATAAAATATCGAATATCAACAATATATGTTTGAAGTGGCTGAACAAACAACCTTCGAGATCAGTTCTTTATATATCAATTGGAACAGCAACTACATTTTCCGATAGACAAGTCATAGAGCTCGCGATAGGACTTGAACAAAGCAAACAGAAGTTCATATGGGTGTTGAGAGAAGCCGATAGAGAAGATGCCTTTACTGGGGAAGCTAGAAGATTTGAGCTTCCAGAAAGGTTTGAGGAAAGGGTAAAAGAAGTAGGCTTAATGGTAAGAGAATGGGCACCACAACTCGAAATCTTGGCTCATTCTTCCACAGGCGGGTTCATGAGTCATTATGGATGGAATTCTTGTATAGAGAGTATTACCATGGGTGTGCCTATAGCTGCTTGGCCTATGCACTCTGACCAACTGAGAAATGGTTTCGTGGTGACAAAATTACTGAAAATAGGCCTGGCTGTAAGGGAGTGGGAGAAACACGAGGAGCTAGTAAGTGCATCCACTATTGAGAAAGTCGTTAGGAAGTTGATGGCATCAGAAGAAGGTGATGCAATTAGGAAAAGATCAGAAGAATTGGGAGAAGCCGTTAGGCATTTCTCAGAGAAAGGGGGTTCTTCTCGAATAGAGCTTGATTCTTTTATCGTGCATATCACAAGATAGACTTGCTTTTCAACAGAAATTTCAAGTTTATCTGTCACTTGTCTGGCTTCTATGCCAATCAGTGAGTTATTGCTTTGTATTTCTCTCTTAATGGTCTTGTTTACATTTCTCAGTTGGTATGTACCAGAGTTAATCAAGAACCTAATACGTTGTTCGATTATTCAGTTGTAGTAGAGCATTACAAAACATAAATTTTTAGTTGTGAAAAGCAAGTTTATCTAGTAATATGAGCAATGAAAGAATATAACTCCAGTTGAGAAATACCTCATTTCTCTATGGGCTCCCTTACTGATGCTCCCAATTCTTCTGCTCTTTTCCTAATCTCGTCGCCTTCTTCTGATGCCATTAACTTCCTTATGACATTCTCAATGGCGGATGCAGTGACAAGTTCCTCGTGTTTCTTCCACTCCCTAACGAAAAGGCCTCTTTTCAAGACTTCTGTCACAAAGAAAGCATTAAGTGGCTGTTCAGAATGCATAGCCCAAGCAGCCGTTGGTACCCCCGCAGTAATACACTCTATGCAAGAATTCCATCCGCAATGACTCATGAACCCCCCTGTGGAAGAATGAGCCAAGATTTCAAGTTGTGGCGCCCATTCTCTAACCACTAACCCGAAACCTACTACTCTTTCTTCAAACCCGTCTGGCAACTCAAATCTTCTAGCTTCCTCACTAAAAATATTACCTCTATCACCATCTCTCAACACCCATACGAACTTATGTTTGCTACGCTCTAGTCCCATCACGAGCTCCATCACTTCTTTATCAGAAAATGTAGTTGATGATCCAAAAAATACATAAAGAACTAATCTTGGAGGCTGGTTATCAAGCCAATCTGAACATTTGTTTCTCTTATATGATACGTGATCTACTTTAGCAGGCAGAATCGGTCTGATTTCCCATTGCTTTTTGTTTTGTGTACCTGCAATTTTTTCATTAAATCAAGAGAAATACCTGTTGGAATTGAAATAATCAGGGCATCATGCGGAAGCTAATAATTGCAAAACTTTTTAACGACTACATTGTGGATGTTATGGTATTCTTGTAGGAAAGAAAGGATCTTCAATTTATAGAAGTTTAAAACATTACTACAAGAAAGGCAACAACAACATACCCAGTGTAGTCCCACAAATGGGGTTTGGAGAGGGTAGAGATTATGTAGACCTTACCCCTACCTCAAAGAGACTCCCTTGGCTCAAGAAAACACAATCCAAAGCAGTCTCGGGAAAGAAGTAGCGGAAGTACAAGAAACAACAAATAATAACAAAAATAGCAGATAGTAGCAGAACGGAAACTACAATAAAACAATACAATAATCGGCTACAAGAAACAATAGATAGTAACAGAAATCAAAGTACAAGAAACTACAGGAGTAATACTATGACTACTAATGTGAACGAACATTAAGACAGCGCACTGATACCGACTAACCTTCTACCCTAACCTTTTACGCCAAGAAAGGATTAACCAAATATGATAGAAAATAAGGACAAATCATAATAATACCTTCAAATAGTTTGTTTGAATTGTATAAATCAACAGCTCTAATATCTCTATACTGAAGTTGAAACTCAACCAACTTGTTGATCTCTTCTGGTGCATCAAGTTCAAGTATAGGTAACTTTTTAAGTAAATCTTCATCAAGTGGAATAGGCATTCCATATGGTACACATAAAACTAGAATACATAAAGAAAACAGAAACACAGTTAAATAGATAAGACTCAGCATTATGCAAAGAAGTAACATCCTGAACATTATATGACATTAAAACATCATGAACAACGACAACTCGTCTTGATTTAGAGGAGATGTCACGAAGTAACAAAGATATAGGGTCGCGAAGAATGGTGCAAGCATTATAAGATGGTAAGAGTTGCGATGGGAATTTGGTGAATGCATTAAGATCAGGTGCAGGGGAGGCAAAATCAGGTGTTGGGATATCATGGAAGTGGACTTTTGGCTATGTCTGATGGTTTTAACCCATTGGCTTGAACATGAGCTTGATGATTGTAATCTAATGGAAAATGTTATCTTATTGCAGCAGGTTAGCAGGGAACATATACAATACATTAGGTGCTAACTAAGGAAAGAAATTAAGATTGATTCCTATTAATCAACAGTGATTCCTATAAATCTGCTACCTAAATATACCTATGTATATTACTAGATTTAAGTCTATATACATTCTATAACACTCCCCCTGAAGCTGGAGCATATATATTAATCATGCCCAGTTTGTTACAACGATAATCAACTCGAGTTCCATTCAATGCCTTTGTGAGTAAATCAGCTACTTGCTCTTCTGTCTTCACTTAGCCAGTGGAAATCATGTTTTCCTGAGTATTCTCACTAATAAAATGACAATCAACCTCAAAATGTTTAGTTCTTTCATGATACATCGAATTTGAGGCAATATGCAAGGCAGCTTGATTATCACACCAAAGTTTTGATGGTGTATGATGATCCAACCCAATTTCAGTTAGAAGATGATGTATCTACATAATCTCATACGTAAACTGTGACATAGCTCTGTACTCAGATTCTACACTAGATTGAGATACAACACTTTGTTTCTTACTTCTCCATGAAACTAGGTTCCCTCCAACAAAGACATAATAGCCTGTAGTCGATCTCCTATCAATTTTGGATCTGGCATAGTCAACATCTGCAAAACACTCAACACGAGTATGACCATAATTGTTATACAATATCCCAAGTCCAGGGGATCCTTCCAAGTAACATAAAATCTGCTCCAAAGCTGCCCAATGATTGATTGTAGGCGAGGACATAAACTGGCTGACAACACTTACTGCAAAAGCAATGTCGGACAAGTCACACTGAGGTAGTTTAATGTCCCAACAAACCTCATGTATCTCTTGGTATCATCAAAGAGGTCGCCGTCATCTTTCATAAGTTGCACATTGGGAACCATTGGAGTACTGCAAGGTTTAGCTGCTAACTTTCCGGTGTCTGTAAGAAGATCAAGAACGTACTTTCTCTGAGACAATAGAATTCACTTCTTGTTTCTATTCACCTCTATACCCAAAAAGTATTTTAATTGACCCAAGTCTCTCGTATGAAACCTAGTATGCCGGAAAGATTTGAGGGAAGAGATCCCCACATAATCACTTCCAGTGATGACAATGTCATCAACATACACAACCAGTAGGATAGTGCCAACTGCTAATTGTCGGTAGAAGACTGAGTGATCACATTTGCTCATTTTTATCCCAAACTCTAGGACTACCTCGTTGAACTTCCCAAACCAAGCTCGCGGACTCTGTTTCAAGCCATACAAGTACTTTTTCAAATAAATCACTCTCACATACTCCCCTTGAGCAACAAAACCAGGTGATTGCTCCATATATACTTCCTCTTAAAGATCACAATGAAGGAATGCATTTTTTATATCCAACTGATGTAAAGGCCAATTTTCAGAGGCAGCTAGAGAAATGAACAAGCGGACGGAAGTAAGTTTGGCAACTGGAGAGAAAGTGTCTGAATAATCCACCCCATAAGTCTGCGCATACCCTTTAGCCACAAGCCTAGCCTTAAAGTCTTGCCACAGAACCATCGGATTTACTTTAACTGTGAACACCCACTTACATCCCACTAGGTAAATCCACCTAATCCCACGTGTGATTTTCCTCCAAGGTATGTATTTCCTCAAGCATCGCATCATACCTTCCAGGATGATTCAAAGCTTCCTTCATTGTTCTGGGTACAAAGATAGAGTCTAAAGAAGCAACCAAGGACCTTGACGTAGAGGATAAACGGTCATAAGAAACAAAATTAGCAATGGAATATGTCGAATGACAAGTCCTTTTACCTTTGCGAAGAGCAATAGGGAGATCAAGATCATCTGAAGGATCGGGTAAAGAAAGATTTGATAACAAAGGAGCCAATGCAGAACATGTATCACCGATCTCTCATCTTCTTGAATAAATTTGAACAATTGGCGGTCTTGCCGGAGTAGAAGATGTAGGCCCAGTAGTCAAATGGTGTTCAATAGGGGAACTAAAAGATTAAAGGACATCATATGATTGTTTTGTCACAACACAGGTGTTTTGTCACAACACAGGTAACTTGATAGACTAACCACTCATCTTTCTCCCCCTGAGTTGTCGAACTGGGAGGTGCATAGAAGAATGGTCTCGTCTCTGAAAATACCACATCATTTGACACCAAATATTTACCAAGCTCAGTAGAATAGCATCGATACCCCTTCTGAAGGCGAGAATAACCCAAGAAAACACACTTTAATGCTTTAGGGTCCAACTTGGTAACAGATAGCTGAACATCTTGAATATAACATGTGCTTCCAAACACCTTAGGCTCCCCTGGAAATAATGACTTGTTTGGAAAAAGAACTTTGTAAGGCACATTACCAACAAGAACAGTCGATGGCATGCGATTAATCAAAAAACAAGTTGTAGAGATTGCATCGACCCAAAATTGTTTAGGTACCTTCATTTGGAACAAAAGTGCTCGAGCTGTCTCAAGTAGATGCCTATTCTTTCTCTCGGCAACTCCATTTTAAGAGGGTGTATCAACATATGAAGTCTAATGGAGAATACCATGTTGTCTCATGTAGGTCTGGAATAATTCTGACATATATTCTTTAGTTAATATCACTCCTTAGAATACGCACCGAAGTATTGAACTGAGTTTTAACCTCAGCACAAAAGGCACAAAAGTGAGTAAACACTTCAGAACGATTCTTCATAAAATAAATCCAAGTCATTCAAGATAAATCATCCACAAATGTGACAAAATACTTATATCCAGTTTTGAAAACAACAGCACATGGTCCCCAAACATCAGAATGAACTAACTCAAAAATCGACTCCACCCACTTATTAATCCTTGGATTTGTTGAGCTACGATGGTGTTTGGCAAATTGATATGACTCACAATCCACTGAAGAAATATTCTGAAATTGGGGACAAAGCTTCTTCAACGTAGGCAAAGAAGGATGTCCCAATCGACAATGTGCCTCAAATGGAGACACGACACTAGAGTAGACAGCAAATCGAGGCTCCCAATATTCATCAAGAATGTAGAGATTATTAGATACATGTCCTTTTCCAATAACGTTATTTGTCTTCAGATCACGAAACAAATAATTATCAGGAAAGAACGAGATATAACAGTTTAGATCTTTGGTAAGCTTACTAACATACATCAAATTAAAGGCTAACTTTGGTAGACCTAATACAGATGACAAGGTAATAGAGGATGTTGGTTTTACAGTCCCAGATCCTATAATCTTACAGAGTGAACCATCGGCAACCGTCACAGGAGAGAGTGCTCCATGTGATCGAAAGCCAGAGTATATATTAGGATTACTTGTCATGTGATCGGTGGCACCTGAATCGATCACCTATTTATTCGAAGAGGATATAAGGCATGTTTTTCCCGACTCAACAAGGGTAGTAACTGAAACAAATTTTTTTTGTAAGTTTTGATATTATGAGAATTTTGCAAACTCTTCTGCTGAAACCAAAATTATCTGAAGATATAGGAGTCACAATTTTAGTCATTTCCTCCAAATATTTTAGTAGCATATGAACTCATCAACAACAAGTATAACCAGAAGCATGTACGTTAGTTCGTGACCCCACAAACACAGATGAATAGAGTCAAATGATTTTATCAACCAAGAAACCAATTGTCGACATAGAAATTGACTACTTGACCAGTAGATTAGAGCAAGCAACGAACAATAAAATACCTAAATAAGTAGTTCAGAAAAAAAAAATCATGAACCAGCAGTTTATCCACACAACACCAATTATCTGAACTGAAGTAGAAGCTAGCAGCCACGGAACCACAAATCACAAACCAGATTTAATGTCGCAGAACAGATACAAACCTGGAAGTGAAGAACAGACTTTCCAAATCGAGTTTTAAAATCAGAACAGACCTGAGATTCGCCGGAAATGACGAGCCGACGCTGGAAATTCAAAGCCCAATCAATTCAGTCAGAACATACACCTTCATGTGCCGGTGCATGATGAATAGGCGAATTGTACGAGCAGTGTGTGACAGTCACTCGCTTTACACCCAGATGCTAGAGAGGACTGGTTTGGCCGAAAAATATACTCCACCTCCTTCTGTGGTGGCGGTGACACAGACTGACCACTCAAAATCAGTGGATTAGAAATCTAAACTTCTTCCGTAGCACAGCCAAAACGACACAAACCAATAGGCTCTGATACCATGTAATATAATAGAAAATGTTATCTTATTACAGTCGGTTAGCATGGAATCTATACAATACATTAGGTGCTAACTAAGGAAAGAAATTAAGATTGATTCGTATGAATCAACAGTGATTCTTGTGATTCCTATAAATCTGCTACCTAAATATAGCTATGTATATTACTAGATTTAAGTCTACATACATTCTATAATTAGACCATCTCTAACCCACCTCTATTTTACTCTCCATTCTCTATACTTGGAGAGTAAAATAGAGAATGGGCGTTCCAACCCACCTCCATATCACTCTCTATTCTTCATATTTAGAGAGGTGAATAGTAGTTCTTGACACTCTCTATTTCACTTTTTGATTATATTATTATTATTTATATTACTTCTAATTAACATATTATTTTACATATAATGTCATTAATTTAATATCAAATATTCACAATTCTTTTTAAATATAATATAATATTTTTAAAAGTATATTATTTAATATATACTACTTTCATCCCGAATTAATAGTATTTTAATTTGATATTATGTATTGAAGATTTTAGTTTGAAAATACAATACATAATATGATAATTTAAATACAAGATAACAATGTAATACAATACATAACATCATAATTAATTTGCGATAAAACAAAAATCATGCCTAAAAGATGTTGAACGTGCATTCGGAGTTTTGCAATCACATTTTGCAAGACCGTCACGTTTTTGGAGAAAGGAAGTGCTACATGATACAATGACTACATGTATTATACTGCACAACATGATAATTGAGGATGAATGTGATCCTAATGCACCAATTCAAGATGCCGTAGAGGCTCCAACTCCAACGACAGAAATGGTGCTAGATGAAAATCTTCAATTTGAACAATTTTAGCTAAAGATTAAAAAAAATTAAGGACAAAAATGCTCATTTTGAACTTCTTAATGCATTAATAGAGTATTTATGAGAGCAACGTAATAATTTCAAAAATTGGGTGTTTATGTAATTGTATTTCACGTTTATTTGAATTTATCCATTAATTTGTATATTATATAATATTTTCTTGCAATTTATGTTATTTAAAAAATTAGAATAAAAAATAATTTTATATTAAATAAAAAAATTGAAAAAATAAAATTTTATATCACATAAAAATTATATAAGTAATTATTGGGGAAAAAATAAATGATTTATCTATGAAATAAGAAAATAAAAATGAAATAGAAATAATAATATAATATTGAGGAGAGTGAAAAAAATTCTTTTCTAGAGAGTAAAATAGAGAATTGGATTGGAGCTGATTGTCTAAAAAAATAGAGAACTCTATATTTGGAGAGTAAAATAGAGTAAAGGGTTGGAGATGCCCTAACAATGATTATGAGTAGCTGAGCCAATAAAGTGGACAGGAAGATCATATGATGAGGAAAATATGAAGGCTAGTTGAAGTTGTTGATTGAGATGGCTTTGTGCTGGAAATAGAACCATGATTATAGCTACTTCATTTTCTTGTTTTTTCAACATTTCAAGATTGCTATCCATGGAGAAAGAAAAAAAAAACAAGTATTGAGAATTGAAGTAAAAGTAAATTGATGAAAACTTTGATGATTGAGTTTGGTGAAGTTGTACTGAAAGGTTTATATAAACATACAAAATAAATATAGTAATTTTTTATTCTTGTCATTATGGACAATTTCGTAAGTTAGTACGCCATAGGTTGATTATTGAAATTTATTCAATTTGGAATAGAAATGATATTTGACTTATTTGTCTGCCGTGCACTCCAAGTTCATTTATGCATTGCATCTCTATTAATGGTCAAAGACAAACCTCAATCGATGGTGAGCTGATCAAATATTTGTTACCAATTGATAATAGACATATATAGATCAACTTAGTATTAATGTGTATTTTAATAAAAAAATAAAGTGATAATTGAGATATGAATCTTGCGAAAAAGTGATAGTTTGAATGTGCATTTTATAACTCTATCTTTTATTCATTTAAAGCCACTAAACAAGTGGATGAGAGGCATTACCCTACCACCTTTTAACTTTTCAAAGAACTCATCTTTTTTTGTACTTTTAGTTTCTAGCGGTTCATTCAAAATGAAGAGGCTACTGCTAAAATATGATAAGAGTAAATTCAGGTGATTTTTCATATTCTTTTGATACCCTTAGTAAATATGTCAAGAGTCAAAGAAGATGTCTGCCCCACAATTCTGATCTAGTAGTAAGAGCGTAACACATAATGTGTAGGTTAAGCACACGTCCAGTGTTCAAATCCTGTTGTAGACAAAAGCTTTGCTATTAAGTGGAGAAGAACAAAGAAGCATGCTCATTATCTACCGAGTTTTGACCTGTACCAACAACCCTCCTGGACTCGAGAGAATGTCTAAATAATTATAATCTATGGAACATTTAATCCTCAAATACGACACACAACACAGGTTCAAAACTGGTTGCACAAAAGAACTAAATAGTTAAGTGGAGAAGAGTAAGAAACATGCTCATTAACACCGAGACACACTTCTATCACATATAAAACATTGAAAGTAAGCCCAAAAAGACTAATTTAAGAATCAAAATAAGCGAGAAACATTGAAAGTAAGCCCAAAAAACTGAAAGATCGAACCAACGGAATGAAGTGTATCAAGACCGCCATTAGAAATTTCTGGAACCATTTCAAATGCACTCCAAGATGAATTATGTGCATTAGCAAGGTTTTTCCACCTCTCTTCCATAAAGAGACCGAGAGTAAAAGATTCAGTAATTTTTTAAGATGAAAAAATATAAAAGAAATCAAAAACTGAAGTGATTGAAAGAAATCTACCTCTTAAATAACTTGAAATCATTTATTGGAAAAAGAAAAGATTTGAAATTCAAAATTAGATTAATGAAAGTAATTGTGGAGAGATTTGTGGAGTGAAAAAAGGAAGGAAAATCATTGGTAGAAGATTTCAAATTAATGTATCCGAAAAAAGGATTAATGAGAGCAAAAAAGGGGATTTTTGAGATTTTTTGAAATGGTAGGGAAAATAAGAAAATATGATAATAAATGATGTGTAGTTAGATAATTTTCCAAAAAAGTATAATAAGTTGTCATGCACCACATATTTTTATTCAATAATTCAAAAATAATAGTACAACAATTAGTAGTTACAAATCTGAAAGATATGTGAGAGATGGATTTGCTAGTCAATCATCCTCTTACCTTCACACATTTACCATATAACCCCCTGCTTCTTCAATGAGAAAAAAACTCAATCAGGAGACATGGAGGATCCGATAGTAACACGAAACTCCAATCTTTCTACTTCCATGTGTAGCTATGAGAATTTACCAAACCATGAAGTAGTTATAGTCATGGTTCCATTTCTAGCTCAAGGCCATCTTAATCAACTTCTTCAACTTGCCTGTTTAATCTCCTCATCATATGATCTTCCAGTCTATTATGTTGGCTCAGCTACTCATAATCGTCAAGCTTTGCTTCGAGCTAACGCTTTAAATCCTTTAGACATTGCCAAAATCCACTTCCATGACATTCCACTTCCTGAATTTGCCTCACCTCCACCTGACTTTAATGCCTTGAGCAAATTCCCATTACATCATCAGCCATTATGGGATGCATCTTTGCATCTTCGCGAGCCCATGGCTTCCTTTTTACATGATATCTCCTCAAAATCGAGACGAGTCATTGTTGTTCATGATTCTTTAATGTCATATATTGTTCAGGATGTTTCTTCCCTTCCCAATGCTGAATCTTATATATTTAATTGCATTTCAGTTATCACTTTGTACTGTTCTTTATGCTTATTTAGTGGAAAGTCTATCCAACTTGGAGAAGAATTGCTTAAAAAGCTACCGCCCCTTGAAGGAGTGCTGCCTGATGAAGTCAAAAACTTTATGGATTTTCAGAGTCCATATATGGATATTAAATCAGGTGATATACATAATACAAGTAAAGTAATTGAAGGTAAGTTTCTTGATTTGCTGGCACAAGTAGAAAGTAAACAACAGTGGGCAATTGGACCAATTCTTCCTACTAAATTCGATAATATCTCGAATAGGAACAATATATGTTTGGAATGGCTGAACAAACAACCTCCGAGATCAGTTCTTTATATATCATTTGGAACATCAACTACATTTTCCGATAGAGAAGTCATGGAGCTCGCGATGGGACTTGAACAAAGCAAACAGAAGTTCATATGGGTGTTGCGAGAAGCCGATAGAGGAGATGCCTTTACCGGGGAAGCTAGAAGATTTGAGCTTCCAGAGGGGTTTGAGGAAAGGGTAAAAGAAGTAGGCCTAGTGGTAAGAGAATGGGCACCACAACCCGAAATCTTGGCTCATTCTTCCACAGGTGGGTTCATGAGTCATTGTGGATGGAATTCTTACATAGAGAGTATTACCATGGGTGTACCTATAGCTGCTTGGCCTATGCACTCTGACCAACCGAGAAATGGTTTCTTGGTGACAGAAATACTGAAAATAGGCCTGACTATAAGGGAGTGGGAGAAACGCGAGGAGCTAGTAAGTGCATCCACTATTGAGAAAGTCGTTAGGAAGTTGATGGCATCAGAAGAAGGTGATGCAATTAGGAAAAGATCAGAAGAATTGGGAGAAGCCGTTAGGCATTCCACAGAGAAGGGAGGTTCTTCTCGAATAGAGCTGGATTCTTTTATCGCGCATATCACAAGATAGACTTGCTTTTCAACAGAAATTTCAAGTTTATCTGTCACTTGTCTGGCTTCTATGGCTATCAGTGAGTTATTGCTTTGTATTTCTCTCTTAATGGTCTTGTTTACATTTCTCAGTTGGTATGTACCAGAGTTATATTCAAGAACCACATATGATGAATTAAAGTTACTCCATAAGACGAACAACGTATGTTTTCGATTATTCAGTAGTAGTAGAGCATTACAAAACAGAAATTTTTAGTTGTGAAAAGCAAGTCTATCTAGTAATATGAGCAATGAAAGAATCTAACTCCAGTTGAGAAGCACCTCCTTTCTCTATGGACTCCCTTACTGCTGCTCCCAATTCTTCTGCTCTTTTCCTAATCTCGTCGCCTTCTTCTGATGCCATTAACCTCCTCACGACATTCTCAATGGCGGATGCAGTGACAAGTTCCTCGTGTTTCTTCCACTCCCTAACAAGAAGGCCTGTTTTCAAGATTTCTGTCACAAAGAAAGCATTAAGTGGCTGTTCAGAATGCATAGCCCAAGCAGCCATTGGTACCCCCGCAGTAATACACTCTATGCAAGAATTCCATCCGCAATGACTCATGAACCCCCCTGTGGAAGAATGAGCCAAGATTTCAAGTTGTGGCGCCCATTCTCTGACCACTAACCCGACACCTTCTACTCTTTCTTCAAACCCGTCTGGCAACTCAAATCTTCTAGCTTCCTCACTAAAGATATTACCTCTATCACCATCTCTCAACACCCATACAAACTTCTGTTTGCTTCTCTCTAGTCCCATCGCGAGCTCCATCACTTCTTTATCAGAAAATGTAGTTGATGATCCAAAAGATACATAAAGAACTGATCTTGGAGGTTGGTTATCAAGCCAATCTAAACATTTGTTTCTCTTATCTGATACATGATCTACTTTAGCAGCCAGAAATATCGGTCCGATTGCCCATTGCTTCTTGTTTTGTGTACTTGCAAATTTTTCCATCAGATCAAGAGAAGTACCTGTTGGAATTGAAATAATCAGACATCACGTGAAAGCTAATAATTGCAAACTATAACAAAGAAAGCTATTCTAAAAAGCATAATATTTTGATATAATTAGGCAAATTGGCCTACATATGAAAAAACTCATATAAAAGAAATTATTGAAACTTAATAGAATATTCTCTCCCTAAGCAAACTCTGTAATGGTTACATTGTGGATGCTATCGTATGCTTGTGGGAAAGAAAGGATCTTCAATTTATAGAAGTTCAAAACTTTACTACAATAAAGGCAACAACAACATACCCAGTGTAGTCTCACAAATGGAGTTTGGAGAGGATAGAGATTAGGTAAACCTTACCCCTACCTCAAAGAGACTGTTTCTGATAAGACCCTCAGCTCAAGAAAACACAGTCCAAGAAAGAAGTAACGGGAGTACAAGAAACAACAGATAATAACAAATATAGCAGATAGTAGCAGAACGGAAACTACAATAAAACAATACATAATCAGGTACAAGAAACAACAGATAGTAGCATAAATCTAAGGACAAGAAACTACAGGAGTAATACTACGACTACTTATATGAACGGACATCAAGACAACGCACTAATACCTACTAACCTTCCCTTTTACTCCAAGAAAGGATTAACCAAAATGTAATTCTAATTATGATAGTAATTAAGGGCAAACCATAACAACAATACCTTCAAGTAGTTTGTTTGAATTGTATAAATCACCAGCTCTAATATCTCTATACTGAAGTTGAAAATCTACTAACTTGTTGATCTCTTCTGGTGCATCAGGTTCAAGTTTAGGTAACTTTTTAAGTAAATCTTCATCAAGTGGAATAGGCATTCCATTAGGTACACATATAAAACTAGAATACATAAAGAAAACAGAAACACAGTTAAATATATAAGACTCAGCATTATGCAAAGAAGTAACATCCTGAACATTATATGACATTAAAACATCATGAACAACGACAACTCGTCTTGATTTAGAGGAGATGTCACGAAGTAACAAAGATATAGGGTCGCGAAGAAGGGTGCAAGCATTATAAGATGGTAAGAGTTGTGATGGGAATTTGGTCAATGCATTAGGATCAGGTGCAGGGGAGGCAAAATCAGGTGTTGGGATATCATGGAAGTGGATTTTGTCTATGTCTGATGGTTTTAACCCGTTGGCTCGAACACGAGCTTGATGATTATGAGTAGCTGAGCCAATAAAGTGGACAGGAAGATCATATGATGAGGAAAATATGCAGGCTAGTTGAAGTTGTTGATTGAGATGGCTTTGTGCTGGAAATGGAACCATGATTATAGCTACTTCATTTTCTTGTTTTTTCAACATTTCAAGATTGGTATCCATGGACAAAGAAAAAGAAAACAAATTTTGAGAATTTAAGTATAAGTAAATTGATGAAAACTTTGATGATTGGTGTTTGACGAAGCTTGTTGTATTGATATATATATATATATATATAGTTTTTTATTCTTGTCATTATGCAAATATGCACATGGACAATTGGGAATAGAAATGATATTTGACTCATTTGTCTGTCGTGCACTCCAAGGTCATTATTGGTCAAAAACAGCTGATCAAATAATGTGTGTTTTAATAAAAAAAGAGAACTCATTTTTTATTCATTGATAGCCGCCAAACTTTTCGAAAAGCTCATCTTTTTTTGTACTTTTAGTTACTCGTCCACTTTTATTTATCATAATTTTACTTTTTAGAGTTAAACTATAAGAATTTTAATTACTAATTTACGACGTATTTTTTCATTATATTGAAATGCAAAAAATTACAATTTATAGTACTTTTTCGTATAGTTTTTGAATATCTAATTTTTATTTTTATTTTTTAAAAATATCAAATTAATGCAATCTAATTTAACTTCGAAAATTAGTCAAACTAACTTTCGAAAAGCGCATAACAATTAAAAGTGGACAAAGGTAGTACTAGAAACTCATTCAAAATGAAGAGGCGGCTGCTAAAAGAGGGGTTAATGGTGTTAATGGAATGGTTTGGTTGATTATTTTTTTAAAATTATACAAGCTCAATTTTTGGATATTTTATAATGTATAATCAAAATTAAATTTTTTAAAACAGTCCCAACTCTCTTTGCTACGGTTCGATTGATTTTTGCTTTTTTTACTTTTAAAATATCATTTCAAAATATATTATGATTAAAATATTTCTTTCACAAATATATTTTTGAATAAACACTTCAATTCTTTTTCAAGAAGCCATGAATGTAAACCTTATTTTCGTATTGTTTGATCTTAACATCTAATAGGAGTGCTAGCATAATTAATTACATACTAATTAAAGAGCAAAGACACAAAGTCATCCAGTCACCAGAGGAGTAGAACCTAAATTATATTAATACTAGGTAATTTACCCGCGTTTCGCGCGGACATAAATAATCTTCCTAAGCTTTTGAACAACCTTTCCAATAATCAACTGTTACAAGAAAAATAAAAGTAAATTTTAGTAGATTTTAAGAACATTTCAACAGAAATTAAATGATTTGACATTATCACATATCTCAAGAATTTTAAATATATAATGATTGATTAAAAATATCTTAATATCTAATCATTTTTATCCTTTACATAATTTATCACAATATATGTTTGATGATATAATTGTCTTGTTAAAACTGAGTGATGTTTTTATGTAGCGATTAAACATATTTTTTTCTATTTTTTTGTACATGAAAAATATAGAACTGATAATTTTATGGTTAGAATAAATCATTGTTAAAAACAAATTATATAAAAGTTTTTGATAATCAATATTAGTATAAATAAGTTAAGACTGTTAAAAATGTGCACCACAACAACATAAATAATTTTTTTTAGAAACAATCTACTTGTCTGAGGTCAAACTTTCACCACATTTTGTTATTGTTACTTAGTTACTCTAACAAAATTTATAGAAGGAGAAAAATAAATTTGAAACAACAGCAAAATAATATTGTTAACCCTTTTAGAAATTCATTCTTCATTAAACTGCTGCTCTGAAGTCCCTTCTATATGCTTCATGAATGCAACTTTACGACTTTTTCAGAAATATGTATGTATAGTTGTTGTATTATGAAAGTACAAGTAGATCAAAATGTTCGATTCTAGATTCATGTTAAAGAAATATTCTAGAAGATTAAAAAATTAAAAATGAGTTTGGCCTAGATAACTCAAATGCTTAGCAATGACTTGGGACATAAAGGACAACAAATCTATGTTAATAAACATATCTTTTGTAGCTTAAGATATTACTTTTATTTAGAGCAGGTTTTGTTTCATATTCTTCAAATTAAGCTTGCTGAAAATAGTCATAACTAACACAAAATATTTAGTAGAGATGAATGAGAAGGAAAAGAAGAAGAACATTAAAAGGACGAAAGTTTTGTCCAAGTGAGATCATATACATACCAAACGAAAAATAATCAATACAATTTTAAGGAGACAAAAAAACAACGAGAATAAACATACATAAAAGGGAGTAAACTATGAGATATCTAATGATGATAACAAATCATTCTAACCAGAAAAGTTCTCATGTTTCAAAATAACATACCTCAGAAAATTGATGAACACTTCAATAAATTTTCAATCCTTAAAGTACTCATAATATCCAGTGATAAAATTTAGTAAAAATAGATAACAACAACATAAAAACAAAAAAATATGGGCATGTAAAGTTATTAACTCTCAGAGGATTTTCCAAAGAACACAAAATCTAATCCTTGTATGTGAAGAAATGACGTTGTTGATGAACAAATTAGAGATTTGTAAGGGTTTTTTTTTATTGTGACCTTCAACAATTCCAGTAGAGAAAAATTGCTTGAATACTCAATTAACGTTTGTTATTTAATATGTACTAACAAATACTTATAACAATAATATTGCAGAAACATAAACAACAAAACTTAAAGCATGTACTCAAAATAACAATTAATAATATAAGTATATATTAATGATTGTAAAAACATACCAGATCAACATTAGAATGAAACAAAATGGAAAAAATCAAGTCTACTGAATGCACAGTGTCCCCTTAAGGAAATTATGCTCGCCTAGTACCCGAGATTTAAAGGAAGAGATCCTCTCAGAAAAGAACGATTATATTCACCAGTGTATTGATACCAAAAAATGGTGTCAGTGAGTCATTCAACAGGAGCAAAGTACACAATTATTTAATTGTCCAGAAGAAGAAGAAGTAGTTCAAAATTTTCATTGTTTTAAAATTGAAAGGAAATTCCTCTATTTATAGACAAAAAAAGGTAGTGTGAACAAATGATTATTGTGTCTCATTGGAAAGGTCACAACATTTCATAAAAGTCTAAACTTTTCATAAAAGTCGCAACTCTTCATAAAAGTCACAACTCTTCATAAAAGTCGCAACTCTTCATAAAAGTCACAACTTTTCAAAAAGGTCATAATTTTTCATTAAGGGGAACATAAGCAATAGTGTAAGTGAACAACTCAATATAAGCAAAGTACACAAATGTTTACTTGTGCAGAAAAAGAACAATAAGAAATTCAGAATTTTCGTTGTTTTAAAATAAGAGAAAATTCCCCTATTAATAGAGGACAAAGAGTAGTGTGAACAAATGTTTGTTGTATCTTATCAAAAAAGTCACAACTATTTGGAAAGGTTGAAACCCTTCAAAAAGATCATAACCTTTCATAAAAGTCATAACTTTTTCATAAAAGTCGCAACTCTTCATTGAAGTCGCAATTTTTCATAAAAGTCACAACTCTTCATAAAACTCACAACTGTTCATAAAAGTCACAACTTTTCATGAAAGGGGAAGGATAGTTTTGGAAATGAATAAATTTAAAAGAAAATTCTTGCTTGTGGTGGCGCCATATAGGCGGGCCTAGGATTCTCTTTTATATAAATATATGATATATGATATGATTTGAAAAATATTATAAATTATTTTTATATATTAAATTTAACATATAAAATATATTTACATACACAAGGTTATTCAGTTCAGTTCAGGTTCTTTTTTATTTTTTTTCACAAATTAAAAAGACCATCCCAATTGTTCGGAACGGTTATACACTTAAATAAAAGTTCACAATTTTACTAAAACAATGACATAAGTCAATTCAGTTCGGACGATTTTTCATATTCTTTTGACACCCCTAATTAATATGTCAAGAGTGAAGGAAGATGTCTGCTCCACAACTCTGATTTAGTAGTAAGAGCGTAACACATAATGTGTAGGTTAAAGCACACGTCCAGTGTTCAAATCCTGCTGTAGACAAAAGCGAGCAAAGAAACATGCTCATTAACACTGAGACACACTTATCATCAAGTACTCGAAAATTTTGAAACTAATGCACTGGCAATACTTTGCATCTTCACTGTCTAGAAGATTGCCATTGTGGACACCAACAAGTAAAATCTAACTACGTGGATGCCCGGACTTGGCCTGTTCAATGATCTTTGTACAATGCTGAACATCTAAAGTAAACAACACCAGAGACGGACTGTGATTCTTCAACTTCATAAACTGCGAGCAACCTTGTCATACAGATCGCGAGGCCAATTCTGATTCAAATTGCTTGCAAGGAAGTTTGCAATCTGCAGAACCAAATTCACATCAATTATCACAAGATGTTATTGTTAATCAAAAGAAGTTTGACTTAATATATGATAAGAATCATTGTCCAATATATGTTCTCAGAGATGCACTAGAAAACATCTTCAGAAATAAACATTGTACTAGGCTGCTGTTTTTATCTGATTTAGTTAATGAGATTTAGAAGCAAAAGCAGATCTGTGAACACTTGGTTCATGAAAGGTGTCACATGTAATCGAAAGACCAATATTACATCTAAATAAGAGGAATGACTTCCTCTTATTTGAAGTCATTATTCAAAGAGTTGTTTTCTTCTTCGTCAGGTTAGGTCTTCATCATATTTAGCAAAAATCTGAACTTAGCAATACATTTTGTGAAGGACAAGCACACAACATAACTGGAAAGTGGAAATAATAAACAAAGTGGGCATAACTCCAAAGGGAAATAGGAGCAAAGCCACCAACAGTGAAAGAGAATGAACATGAACATGTATGCTGTAAAATTTACCTTGGCCCTTAAAGCACGAAGTGACCCATCAGTGTCTTTAACATTGTCCAGGCAATGAAGCGCAACTTTTAGGAGGTCAGGTACACAAGCTTGGACATGATGAGACAAATTTTGAAAGATATCTGTGGCGAAATCCGGCGTCCTTGGGTCCAAAGGAAGGAATGGGAGCTTCGCCACTTCCTTTATAGCATCCAAGTGATTTCCAAGTCTTGCAAGCTTATGAATGGATAGCACAGCCTCCAGCTGTCTTAGAACAATTTGCTGTGCCAACACATTTTCTCTCTCTTGGGGACTGCAAAAATGGATGAGATTAGGCTTTCATTCCAGAACAGCAAAGAGGCATTCAAAAACATCATTTTAAGAAACTATTTATAGCCACAACAGAAAATGTTTGACTACTGGACAAATCTGCATATTACCTGATCTCAGGATAATATTTGAACATCTCCAGGATCTCATTTCCTGAAAGAATAAGCCCAGAAGTCTGGCTTTCCCCGTCCAACCTTCCACGTGCCAAGGCACATATTGCATCAGAAAGGCACTTGTTTATCGTATCCAATGCAGCTGAAAATGCCCCCACTCTCTTCTGAATCTCGATGGACTGAAATTATAAGGCGCACAAAATTCACAAATTGATGACATGTACATCAATGAAATTTATTACTTTATCAACAAAAAGAAAAAGATTCACTGCTACAACTTATTCAAGAATCCTTAAAGGAGAATTTTCTTTGTCAACTGATAGACCAACTCAAAAGTACATGACAAGACATTATTCACTAAGCACAACAATTGCCCAAAAAAATGACTTCAAATCTAACCCAAAATAGATCTCATGCTATAGAGATAATTTACTGTCAGTGACTGAAGAAATGATTATTATGTCTTATGTCGAACTACACAAGTTAAAGCAATAAGTTCATTCATGTCACTATGTAAAAGGAAGAAAGAAAAGATTACCTTGTCATAGAGCCCCGCATCCTGATACTGCCGAGCAGCTTCAAGCAGAAATTGTTGTCTAGTCTTTTCATCAGTCAAAAACCTTCCAAGTTGACCTTCTTCTCCAGTACCCCTGGGACCAAGTAAAATATCAATACCACCATCCCGCGACAATAGCTCTGTAAGAAGTTGTTTCAACATTGAGCTCCTTTGCCTTTGCTGATCAATATTACCACGTCCACTCCACGACAACTGCCCACCACCCACTGCTGCTGCAGCTTGCACATAGTACTCCAATGACATTAACAGATCACCATGACGCAGGTAAAATGATCCATACTGCCTAATTATGCTAGAGGCTTCAGCAAAAGCATCCATGACCCCAAATTTTTGACCTACCCATGTACCTTCAGAGAGGACCCCATAGTCCGCTAAGACAATAGCCATATGAACAGCATCTACATTATACCCCTCGTCTCCCATGTCCTTGGACAAATATAGGACGGCTGGAAGAAGTTGAATGCTTAAAAGTAAAACATATGGATAAACCAACGGATCCTTTCCATTCTTAGTATAGTGTGATGACTCAAACTTGTTTAGGTAAGCTTGCAAATCATCCAAAGTGTAGGGTGCCAACCCCTCACTTAGGACAACAGAAGACCTGTCAGGAGACTCACGTACAGCAGATAATTGGAACCACAAGAAATCCTCTATAGTAGAGAAAAGTGTTGGGAATTCTCGAAGAAATCTGTCAATTTGCCTGCGAGAACCAGAAATTATGGTGTAGAGTAGCAACTTTTTCTTATCATATGTGGGTCGACCTCCTCGATCACCCAACCTAAACATCTTCTCACATTCTTCTGAAGCAACCGCCGCCATCTCTGCTGATACCATGCCTCTAGTGGAAATCCACTCTGTAAGCTGCAAAAAACAGGGAATGTTGAAATGAAAAGAGAATGGACAACGTACAGAAAATATCCAATCCACAGAACACATACCAGAGGTGCAAACTGGTGGGACATGCGAGATTGTTGGGAAATCTCTCTTGCTTCATTGTAGTAGCCAGTTCTCATGCAAAAGTATATCTATTTTAAGATATAATAATCAAAATCAGTTTGAGCTACACATTTTCTTGGTAAAGTTACAGGTGCAGTAAGAAGCTCAAGTAGTTGCAAAAACAGGATAAACACAGGAAGTATGCACATTTAGAAATTAGAATAATTCATGACCAAGAGCAATACCTTCTACTAGTATTTCTTTTATTCTACTACTAGTTGCTGATAGAGGCCCTCTATCAGGTACCCCGAGGAATTAGTCGAGGTGCGAGGAAGCTGACCCGGACACCATAGTTATTAAAAAAACTACTACTTAGTTGTTAGATTGATAGTAGATGATGGAAATCTAAGCAAGAAATCTAATTACCAAATATGAAAATAGCACAAGATTACCGTATAGAGAGACTGTAGTCTGTAAAAACTTGGGTGCTAGTCAAAGCAAGAAGTATTAACAAATAAGGGAACAAATTATGAATTTAAGAGAGGCATAAGCATAAGCCAGCAAAAATGGTTGTTAAAAACAATAGTAAGAGAAAAGTAAAGAACCCCTGTTAATTCAAGAACCATATATCATATATATATATATATAAAAGAGAACCCTTGGCCCACCTACATGGCGCCACCACAAACAAGGATTCCCTTTTAATTTATTTATTTCCAAAACTAGCCTTCCCCTTTCCTAAAAAGTTGTGACTTTTATGAAGAGTTTTTATGAAAGGTTGTGGCCTTTCCGAAAGGTTGTGACCTTTCTGGTAAGACAAAATAAATATTTGTTCACACTACCCTTTGTTGTCTATAAATAGAGGGTTTCCTCTCATTTTAAAACAACGAAAATTCCGAACTACTTCTTCTACTACACAATTGAATATTTGTGTACTTTGCTCCTGTTGAGTGGCTCACTAACACTATTATTTTTGTATCATTACACTAATGAATAAAATCATTTCATCCCGAGAGGATCTATTTCTTTAAACTTCGGGTACTAGAGGGGAACAATTTCCTTAAGGAGACACTGTGCATTCAGTGGGCTCGAGTTTTTCTTTTCTATTTCATTCTATTGTTATAGATCCTGGTATGTTTTTTATCGTCATTAATTTATGCTTATGATATTAATTGTTGTTTTTGAGTACATATTTTAAACTTTGTTGTTTATCCCTTAATTCTCTTTTACCCTTTTCAAGGATCAATGTTTTGTTGTGCACAAGTTCAATTCCAAAACACTATCATAACTATATTACATATGAAATATGGATTTTGGAAGATTGCATTTTAATTTTAAAACATAATGACTACATATTACTTATTGGTATATCATATGATTATGGAACCTTTGCTCTTGACTACAAGAAAACTTCTATTCTAATAAATTTAAAAGAAGAATGTTCTAACCACGCGAAGTGCGGGCTTATTTACTAGTCTATTAAAAGAGAGCCCTAGGCTCGCCTATGTGGCGCCACCACAAACTAGGATACCTTTTTAATTTATTTATTTCCAAAACTAGTCTTCCCCTCCTCTCAGAAACCTTAACAACCATCACTACCATCTTACAAATTAAGCCTCCATCAAATCTTCCATATGTACAAATATCAGCCCCTTTGAACTTACTTAAGCAACTGATCGCCAAATAGGAATACCAAGCCACACTTAAGTTTAACCAACTGGTACCAGAATGAAGTATTGGGCCAAACTATGTGAATTAGCTGGCTCGAATGAATATATAACAGTTATACCTTGAGAATTTTCTTTTTAATTGTGAATGCTTCTTCTTTAATTCTATGTATACTTGCATTGTTGCATGTAGGGGTGTACAAGTCAAACCGAACAGACAAACCAAATCAAACCGAGAAAAAAAAAACCTATTTGTGGTTTGGTTTGGTTGGTTTGGCGTTGAAAAAAAAAACCGACCACTCTTGGTTTGGTTTGGTATTCAAAGAAAAAAAGTCAAATCGAACCCAAACCAAACCGACATAATATAAATATATAATTTTATTTTATTTATAGATAAAAAATATTATTTATAATCTACTTTGTTAATATATTTTTAGTTAGTTTATAGTTTTCAATGTTTATATATATTATTTCAAATTTAGGCTTGTAAAATTTTGTAAATATTTTATCTTGTACTAAGATCAGAAGTAACAATAATGTTGTTATAGTTTTTCAAATTCGAAGTTTACAATTTACTTTGTAAATAATTCATTTTGTATTCAGTTTGATTGTAACCTTTGATCTTATTAATTTAACATACTGAACATTGATATTTCAAAAAAAAAA